>PITA01013193.1:0-58584 GCA_004023965.1 Spilogale gracilis
GAGTGTTTTTATAAGAGAGAAAAGAGGGAAGACACAAGAAACAGGAAGAAAAGTTCACGTGAAGCAGAAGAAAGTTTGGAGTTATACAGCCATAAGTCAATGAATTCCAGAAGCTACAGGAGACAAGGAAGAAATATCCTTTAGAACCTTCAGGTGAAACATGGCCTTGCAAACACCTTGACTTTGAATTTCTAGTCTCCAAGCTGTGAGAGAATAAATTTACATTGTGTTGAGTCATCAAGTATGGTAATTTGTTATGACAACCCTCTGAAATTAATACAGGAGGAAAGACATGAAGATTTAAATAGATACAACAGGGGCATTTGGGTGGATCAGTCAGTAAGAATCTGTCTCTTGATTTCAGCTCAGGTCTTGATATCTATTGTGGAATTGAGCCCTGTGTTGGCTCTGTGCTCACTGGGGAGTCTGATTGAGATTCTCACTCTCCTTCTCCCTTTCCCTCCCAAATAAATAAATACATATTTTAAAAATGAGTAAATAAAGGGATACCTGGGTAGTACATAAATTAAGTGTCTGACTCTTGGTTTCAGCTCAGGTCATGGTCTCAGGATTGTGAAATTGAACCCCACTTCAGGCTCCACACTCAGAATGGGATCTGCTTGAGACTCTCCCTCTCTCTGCCCCTTCTGCTTATGCTCCTCCTCTCTCAAATAAATAAATAAATAAATAAAATAACAGTCAATAGAATAGAGGAGAATAGCTAAACTGATGATCTAAGACACAAGCATGAAAATACACTTTCTGCTTCTTTTGAAGGAGAGAAATGACATGAAAAATAGGCAAGGAAGGAACAGAAGAAGAAGAAATGTACTCAAATGAAAGGTGAATGAGATATGTTCTATGGTAGAGAGTAGAAGTCTTTGTTAGCCACATGTTTCCAAAAAAATCCATTGTCTTTCTTATTTTACAGTCTAGTTCCCTTGTTTAGTAAATATTGTTACATTCAATATGAAAATATGAAGTTGTGTATATGCGTGAATTTGGGGTAGATTGGAAAAGGAACTTTGAAATCTAGATTAAAAAGAATCAAGGCAGTGACCAGACTAATGCAAGCAGATCCCCAGGATCTGAGGAGAATTTAAAGATACAAAATGTTTAAGAATTCACAGAAATATTAGGGAGTTTACAGACTTCCTATGATTTGAAATTACTACAGTTTAACATTCACAATGTTATATTCTCCTAGTGCTTGTAGATTATAGTTTTATGACTGGTGAACTACTCTCCCCAAATTAGACCTGTGGTTATCTATTTCTGCACTTGTTTGCCAATTCCCTCTGCTAGGAAGGTGAAATTTAACAAGGATAAGACAGGGCAAATGTTCTACACTTATTACTTTCAATATCCTACTCAATAGAAGGTCAGTGAGAATAAGAAAGTATTCTAGCAGTCTTTTTTTTTTTAATTCAATTAGCCACCTTATAGTACATTATTAGTTTCAGATATAGTGTTCAATAATTTATCAGTTGTGTGTGTCTTATTATACTTGTGTAAATCCATAACTTCTCTTGCGGCACTTCTGAGTATGTAAAACATTCATTTCCTATAATAAGGATGTGATAACCAGGGCTTACACGGAAACATTTACTGTTATTCAAATTAATTATTGCTGACAGCAATTGTTTTAACATAAACACCCTAAAACAAATTTAAACACCAAGATGAAAAACTTTAATTAAGAAGACATCCTAGAATCCAATTTTTTTTTTTAAAGATTTTATCCATTTACCTGACAGAGAGAGAGAGATCACAAGCAGGCAAAGAGGCAGGCAGAGAGAGAGCTGGGAGGAAGCAGGCTCCCTGCTGAGCAGAGAGTCTGACTCCAGCCTCAATCCCAAAACCCTCAGATCATGACCTGAGCAGAAGGCGGAGGCTATAACCCACTGAGCCACCCAGGTGCCCAAGAATCCTATTTATTTAAATTTCACATTTAAAAAGAAAAGCATCATCCTTTAAAATTTTGTTTTATGTATTTTGAAATTTTGAAGTTTATAATATAGAAAATTAGAAATTTGAAAATTTTGTGACATAATTTTAGTATTATAAAACATGACAAAAATCCTATAATAAATACAACTAGCTTACATCTCAAAATGTGTTTTAAATTTGGAGATGAATACAGGATGTTTTTAAACTGTTGAATGATAATGCAAATTTTCTTTAACTCAAGTCAAGAAATAGTGTTGTTTCCAATGATTTGTCTACTCAGTTGGTGTAATAAGTACTATAATTTTCTATGGGAAAAGCAAATACAGAATGTGACACCTTAAACCCAATTAATACTATTGTCTATGAAATTGTGTGGAAATATTTTGTGATTTGAGATATTTTTCTAATGATTTATGTTAGTAGTTTTTTTTTGTTTTTTTTTTAGGTGAAGAATATTTCTTTAGTTGCTTACATAGTAGGTCCTGTCACACTGGCCAAGAATGAAGAACTGAACAGTATTATATCTATTGCATGTAAAACTATGTATATATCAGGGAAATTCAAATCAAAACCACTCTGAGATACCACCTTACACCAGTCAGAATGGCCAAAATTAACAAGACAGAAAACAAGTGTTGGAGAGGCTGCAGAGAAAGGGGAACCCTCTTACACTGTTGGTGGGAATGTAAACTGGTGCAGCCGCTTTGGAAAACAGTGTGGAGATTCCTTAAAAAATTAGATAGAGCTACCCTATGACCCTGCAATTGCACTACTGGGCATTTACTCCAAAGATACGGATGTAGTGAAAAGAAGGGCCATATGCACCCCAATGTTCATCGCAGCAATGGCCACAATCGCCAAACTGTGGAAAGAGCCAAGGTGTCCATCAACAGATGAATGGATAAAGAAGATGTGGTACATATATACAATGGAATACTATGCCTCCATCAGAAAGGACGAATATCCAACTTTTGTAGCAACATGGACTGGACTGGAAGAGATTACGCTGAGTGAAATAAGCCAAGAAGAGAAAGTCAAGTATCGCATGGTCTCACTTACTTGCGGTGCATGAGGGGCAAACTGGAGGACAGTGGCAGAAGGAAAGCAAATGGGAACCAGGGTAATCTAGGGAAGGAAACGAAACAACAGAGACTTTGAACACAGAAACAAACTGAGGGACTTGGAGGGAGGGTGGTGGAGGGATGGGAGAGCCTGGTGGTGGGTACTGGGGACACCTAAAGCGTGGAGCACTGGGTGTGGGGAATGGGGAATGAATCTTGAAACACTGGGAAAAAAAAAAATTTAGTAACAATAAAAAAAAAAAAAAGAACACTAGTGACCTTAGTGTCAAATAAAATAAGCAATTTTTACTTCTTAGAGGCAATGTTTGATACTCTTAAGCACACTTTTCATGAAACAATTTATTCTACAGACTTTTTTTCATATTTATGATTTGTCTTCTGAAGGGTTTACTATGCAGAATTTTCCTCTCATTCATTCAAGAAGGTCTTTTTCAGTGCTTTATTTTGGGTTCTATTTTTGCCTTATTTTGCATACTTCCCCTGGATGATCTCAATATTATTGTTTCAGGCACTACCTATTTACTGTTAAATAAAAGTTCCATTCAAGATATCTCCCTAAATGTGACATTAACATAAACCCCCTTTCTCTAGATATATTTATAATGTATATAACCACATTTTTTCCTAGAAAATATGCTTTTCATGTTGCATTTCTTATCTCAGTATATGCAAAATCCTATCCATTGATTTACCAGGCTGAACATTTAGGTTTGCCTCCTCATGTGTCCAGTTTACTTACCTCCCTCATGCCATCAGTCAAAATAACTCTAATAAGGGGAATTGTTTATGGGGCTTTATGCATCCCCAATATAAATTTTCTTCCTTCCTTCCTTCCTTCCCTCCTTCGTTCCCTTCTTCCTTCCCTCCTTCCTTCTTTCCTTCCTTCTCACCTACCTCCCTCTCTTTCTTTCTTTCTTTCTTTCTTTCTTTCTTTCTTTCTTTCTTTCTTTCTTTCAACTGGTCTCATCTTAATACTGTGGCAGTCACTGGTATTGGAAAAAATCTTCAGCCTGCCCATTGAAATACCTCCACTTTTTCTGACTTGAAGCTTTTTTAATTTAAATTACTGTGTTCGTTCTTCTCTTTCCATTAGTCTTTTTTTAATCTTATGCTCTCCTGGGATGACATATGAGAGCAAAAACAGAATACAGTGGGAAGAGCCTTATAGTTAACTTCTGCCCTTTGGTTATGTGAGGATACACAGGGTGAGATGTTAGGCTAGTTTTTCATAGACATCCTGTTTGAGGAAGCAGTGAAGATGTGTGCTGGATTGATATAGTCACCTGTTGTCATCTGCTACTGAGATGTATGACTTCTGACAAAGCATCTATTCATGATGTTCTTCAATTTTGCACCCTCTTTCTTTTGACCCAAGCCTATTCTCATCCATTAGTTCTCTCACAATCTCTGTATCTATCCTCTTACTTGCCATACAGTACACCATTAACCAAAAAATTCTTGACAGCTCTTTGTAAACCTTGCTATATTTGAATGGGTTTCTTGAGGCTATCTTGGTTTCTCCCTCAACCATCCTAAATTTAATATTAAGCTTAATTTAGCCATAGTTTTCAACCAAGAATGATTTTGCCACTAAGAGATACTTGCCAATGTCAGGAGACATTTTTCTTGGTCACATCTATAGTGGGATGCTGCTGGTATCTAATTGGTAAAAGACCCTACAAGAAAGAATTATGTGGTCAAAATGAGCAATAGTGCCAAAGTTATTAAATTCTGCTTTAGAGTCATTCTCTTATACAGAAATTATTGTTATACCAAATACAGAGCTTCTCTGAGAGATTTTAGACTCCCAGGCACCAGGTGGGAAACTAACCCCAATATTTTCTGATCAACCCAAACTTATTTAAACTATTCTATCAGCTTGTTTTTTCCCCATCCCTCCACTACAGTGGAACTCTTACAGTGCTCTCCCTCGCTCTGCATTCTTTCTCAACAAAGCTAGGTCTTCAGGACTATTGTTTAATATCAGTTTTAAAAATTGAGTTTGATTCTTAAAGTGGAACAAGTATTTCTTTGATGTATGTATTCCTATTCTGATACCTATCTACCCCCAAAGTACTGATTGCCATTTTCCCCATTATAATTCACCAAATACTCAAAAGACTAAGCACTTTGATATCAGGAGCTTTGTTTCATTTCCTTCTGTAGAGTTAGCCTTTACCTGGAACAGTGGAGGCACTCAATACTTGTGAATAAATAAAGAATGGATGGATGGTCAACAATGGAATTATCAGGTGCCTGGGTGGCTCAGTGGGTTAAAGCCTCTGCCTTCAGCTCAGGTCATGATCTCAGGGTCCTGGGATTGAGGCCTGCATGGGGCTCTCTGCTCAGCAGGGAGCCTGCTTTCTCCTCTCTCTCTGCCTGCCTCTCTGCCTACTTGTGATCTCTGTCTCTCTGTCAAATAAATAAATAAAATCTTTAAAAAAATGGTATTATCTCCCATCTCAATCTTTCCTGTTCTCTGACTTCTATTGTTTTCTGTTTTGGGCACCATCTGACTATCTAATGCAGAGCTAGATATACTTTATCAGTGTCTATGATTCTCACTCCCTGACTCTTCCAAGTACTCTAGATCCTTAAGCAAGCCCTCTTTCTTCAAAATACTTATTTCATAACGTACTAAAAAATACATAAAAAATTTTATTTTAATTTTACATAGTAGAATACTAGGAGTCATATTCGCTTTCCCTTCTCATTATTCTTTTCTTCCTTCTTCCTTCTTATGCTTTTTTTCTCAGGCAACAGATATCTTTCCTTTCTCGTCTTTTATACTTCATATACTTACATATTATATATATATATATATATGTATATATACTTTTGTTTGAGTATATTTTTTATACTTGTCACTTGTTCATATATCACTTACATCAATTGGTAAAAGTAAATCTGTAAGTAAAATCTGTCCATCTTTCATGCTCTCAACCCTCTCATTCATCCTTCTCAGTCATCCTTCTCTGACTGCGGTCATTCCTCTCTTCCACGACCTTCTCCACTTTCCTTTTCTTCATATAACACATCTTAGCTCAGAGTCTGTAGAAGAGGTTAAAAGAACGGGCTGTATCCAGACTATTTGGCTCAAATCGCAGTTCTGCATTAACCATCTTAGGACCTATGGCAAGTAAACATCACCTCCGTTTTCCTCATCCACAATACGAGATTAAAAAATTGCATTTAAGAAATAAAGGAGTATGAAGAGTCATGAGTTAATGGCTATAACAATGCTTATAAGAGGGCCTGGCACAAAGTAATTAATCGTAATATTTTACTCTGACTATACATCTTAAGTGTGTTTATCCAGGCCCCACCTCATTCATTTCATTTCTCTCTTTCTCTTTCTCCAATTCTTCTACTTGTTTTCTACACACACCCTTTCTTCTCTGTCCTTCTTTCTAGAATTCTGTCAATTCTTACATTTGTCATGTTACTGTCTGGAAAACAGTATGAGAAAAAGCAAAGTTAATTGCTCCCATCACCAGACAAAGCAAAATTATAGGATTTGAGGGGGTTATTTTATTTCACTTCCTCTTTCTCCTTGTAGGACAAATGATTATACTTATTCCTGTGATGATTGTTTTTTGGAGTAAGAGTATTAGCTCTTTGAACCCTAGCATATGCCCTTTCTTTCATGATCTAGGGCATTCTGTATATCATCTCTGTGATTCAAATTTATTACCTTGGATATCTATATTTTTCTTCTTCTATCATACATTAGATCTGCTTCTCCCACATGCTGTGGATTTTCTTCTGCTATTTCCTCTCTAGAGTTTTTTTTTTCTTTGCCAAGTTTCCTTAACAATTTGTAAACTATTTATAAATCTTGTTATGTTATAACTGAGGCTTTCTCACTATTCTGTTTTAGTCATTATCTAAGCTCATCAGTTATAAAAAAAAGAAGTCACATCCCAAGGCAGATGTTGGGCTTAGAAATCTACATTACTAACAAACATTGCACCTGAGGGTATGTGGATCATACTTGAAGAATTCCAGAGCCAAATTCTCAGGGTTAATCCTCTCCTATATTTTTAATCTTGTAAACTCTCAGGGCTACTTCTCTTCATAAGAAAGAAATACATGTTGCCCTGAAGTGTTATGTTAACTAGCATGTCTTTCTCATTATGAACATAAATTCTGGTTCAGGCATTGGGGTTTTCTCATATTCTTACCTATGAAACTAACTCTATTCTCAATATCTATTGTTTATGGCTTAAGCTTATTCCGGTATTGGCTGCTGGGAAATGGTTACACCCAAACATACCTCTACTCCTACTGCTAAAAATCTGTGTCATACAAAGATGACTTCAGATTCCTTGTTAGGTAAGTAAACTACATTATTCTCAATAATTCAGATGGGCTGTACTTCAGTATTCTATCAAGCTAAAAATCTTTAATTGTTTAAGATTACTTTTAGTGGTTTAAAGTTCTAGTAATAACCTAGCTCTCTTTTTGGTCAAGAATAATTCATCAGAGAATGGTAGAATTATAATAATCACTAAAGAGTATTAAAGAGTATCTGGGTACCTGGGTGTCTCAGTCAGTTAAGCATCCAAATATTGATTTCAGCTCAGGTCATGATTTTGGTGTTGGTGTTGTGAAATCAAGCCCTCAGTTGGCCTGGGTGCTGGGCATGGGGTCTGCTTAAGATTGTCTCTCTCCCTCCTCCTCTGTCCCTCCCCCTACTCACATGCACTTCTCACAAAACCAAAAAACAACCAAAAAACTAAAAAAAAAAAAAAAAGAAAGAAAATAAAGAGTAACTAGTTTTATTTTAGCAAATCAATTTCCATCTTTCAAACAAAATATTTTAAAGAACTCTAGCTTCCAGCGGACTGGGAAACCTCAAGGGACCCTGCCTGAGACCAAGGGATTTGAAGTGATATCATTTTTTTAATGTCTTTTTTTTAAGGATTTTATTTATTTATTTGAGAGAGAGATAGATCACAAGTACGCAGAGAGGCAGGTAGAAAGAGAGGAGAAGCAGGCTCCCTGCTGAGCAGAGAGCTCATGCAGGACCTTGAGATCTTGACCTTAGCGGAAGGCAGTGGCTTAACCCACTGAACTACCCAGGCACCGGAACTGATGTCATTATTAAGCAAGTCACTCTCCACTCTCCACAGATATCTGCTGTGGCCTCTCCCTCCTGCCTAAAGATTAGCAGCAATCAATGATCAGGAGTGTCTCCAATACTAAACTTCAATGTTAACTTAAATAAAATGCTTTCAATCCTTACAGATTCTTATGAGCAGATTGAAAACCAGTGTGCTCATTTAAACTTTGTCTTTATAAAAGAAAAAAAAAGATTGAGACCTATATAATCAAAAGACTTATTTAAAATTATAAAAATCATAGTAGGGTCCTTTCTACCATTTTATTCAGTGCATCCTTTAATAATGTCTTTGTCAAATCAGTTTGTGTTGAATAGAAATTTTATGTCAAAAATAGGAGAAAAATCTTTTCTAACTAGAAATTTCATTTGAAAACAAATTGTATTGGTTAAAAAGAAGTTTTTCCTTTAGAAAGATATTAACTTTTTTTTGCTATGAATCTTAAAATTTATGACTCTTATGTATGTTGAAAATGCTTTACTTTCTTTGTAAATTGAAGGATAAAACTGAATAATAAGAGTTTAAAAGAAGGACAGCTATTGCAGAAGCTTGACATTAGCTGCAAGCTATTCCTTCCCCCTTTAAGATGTTATAGTTGCCGCACATTCAAATCAAACTTTGTACATTTTCTGTGCTATGCTTGGCTTCTCACCTTTTACAATTTACTTTTAGATATTCACCCTTGATGTATTTATCTGTAGCTACTAAACATCTCGTGATTCTTCATACCATAAATTTCTCAAATATATTTAAGAGTTCAAGAGAAAATGGCAAGCCTTAGGAAAAAAGGGTCTAGCCTACCATATGTGTTAAAAAAAACAAAAACCTCAAAACTAACATAATACGATTTTCTCTTAAGTTTTATATTGTTTTCCTTTAACAACCTTGCCTGTAACCTTTAAAACCCAGTTACAAAGTGATGTTCTGTGGCATTTTAGTGTATCATCAGTGAGCATGCCATGCATAACCCATCTCTAGAATGTTCTGTGAATGCTTTTTAATGACTCCAAAGAAGAAGTTAGTTGATATAAAACAAACTGAAATAAAAGCCTCTGGCAAAATGTTGATGTTTTGATCACAGCTCATGTGAGAAATAAGCATGGGTAGTTTATGACAGTCCCACAAGAAAATTTTGCAGGGTATATGAAATATAAATATAAAAATGACAGGAACCTAAGTTAAAGGACATTTGACAGAAGTACCATATTTTCAAAGTTTGCCTGCCTATACCTTTCCTGTCATATATAACTGGAATAATATTTGACAAGCAGAAAAAGAAGTCACAAATATAATATTGCTTTGGTACCTGAGGTTAATACATTTAATTAGCATACTAACCTTAAAATAAGACCATCTAATTTGCCTACACAATCAGAATCAGAACATTAAGCATTTCTCATTGTGTTGCCTTTCCTTCATATTACTTTACTTTTTCTTGTCTTTAAATTTATTTACATTCTTAGGCTTACTTTTCTTCACACTTCTGCAGGAGAGTCACAAATAGTATTTTAATGAGTTGATATTCAATATAATGCCAATCAATATCTCTTTTAAATAAAATTCCATATTTTTGGTACTAAGAATAAATTTAAAAATGCACAGAGTTTTCTTTCACTATAACAATTGATTAAGGCCACCACTTTTTTCTTTTTAATGTCAAAAAATAGCCTTTAATTTGGCTGTTTGTTAAATTTTCCTTTTCATTACATTAGTTTTTACACAAATTTCTGAAACACACTGCTCAAATTTGCTTTAAAACATGTTATATTTGGTTGTAAAACAATTTCTTTTTTTATGTTTATTTTCACAGTTTAACACTGAATAACAAGGATAGGTATATATATATATATACACACACACACAGTGTGTGTGTGTGTGCATGTATGTATAACAAACTAAAAAGAATACTTGTGATGATAGATTGTAAACATGTGTGTGTGTAACTTATCCAGTGGATAAACTGTGCCATCCATTTTAACAAAATAAATTTGCCTTTTATCCAAGAGTCTGATTACTTTTATGTATGGCACATTTTCCTGAAGATGATTTCATAAAGGATTTAGTTTCATTTATTCAACTGCATATACATATGGGTTTGGCACATTCTCTTTGTGTCATATGATGTGATAGCACCATAAAGATACAGAAATATCAGTCCAAGGTGACAGAGCTAAAAAGACATATAAGAAATTGCCAAAACAGAGATTACATGTTTGTATTGTACTTTAGAAACTCCATTTTTTTTATTTGACAAAGGGAAACATAAAACTAGAAAAGTTGTTTTATGTTTTTTTTTTTTTTTTTTTTGTAGGTCATCCCTACAAATTCCCGATCCTCCTCTCTCTTTGCTTTAAACTGTCAGACATCCCACTGAGTCTTCTCATGGATGCCTCATTGAAAGCCTCTCCATGTGTTCCTGAGTGATGTGAAATCTGTGAAGGGAGGAAACATAAATTACCCCTTTTTACTGGAGGACTTGCTTATCTCACAAGGTTCAGAGGTAAATGTGTTTCCCAATTAAAAAAAAAAAATAGAGATGACAACAAAACTCATTCTTTTGATTCAATTCAATTTAATTCAATAAAAGTTAATTCATCACCTGGTATGTACAAAGCACTACTGTTAAGTGTCCACTTTATCTTCAAAAGAGACTTTTCCTAATTGGAGAAAAAAATAAACAACAAAGAAAGAACTTACATTATCGCTTCACCTTTAAAAATGGCTTTCCCAAAGTTTGTGAAACCAGTGCTAGTACTATTTTCATGTCCATTAAACTGAATGGCATTACATTTTTGAAATCTTAAATGGAAAAATACAACTTCAGGTATTTCAGATAGATTCCGTCCCTGGTATAGGCATCTGAAAAAAAGTTTATTTTTATTGCTGTTGTTGTTCTTGCTGTTTAGACTCAGAAAATAAATACCTTAGAGCTATGTGTTGCCTCATTTTAATTCAACTTCTTACAGACTCTGAAGAATAGAATAGGGTACCAGCTCTTATATCTGGCAGATCTATGTTAGATTCCAAGTTTAGGTCATTTGCCAAGTGTAAGACCTAGGTCAATTTACATAACTTCTCTTTGCCTTTTTTTTTTTTAAGATTTTATTTATTTTTTTGACAGAGAGAAACACAGTGAGAGAGGGAACACAAGCAAGGGGAGTGAGAGAGAGAGCAGATTTCCCACTGAGCAGAGAGCTTGATGCAGGGCTCCATCTCATGGGCCTCAGGGAAAATGACCTGAGCCAAAGGCAGACGCTTTTGCTGAGCCACCCATGCGCCCCTTTTCTTTGCCTTTTAAAGGTTACTCTTCTATTGAGAATGTAATGATTTTCTTGGTCAATGTATCAGTAACAACTCATCTCCCTTATCCTCCTCCCTTACCAACTGAGGCAAAAGATTGAGTTATGTGGAGGTCAAAATACGCTAATCAATATAATAATAATAATATTGATAGTGGCTAACGTTTGCACATCACATGTATTTTGCTTGATATTCTTTGCATATAACAATTTAACAAATTTCCAGTCCTATCGCTATTAATTATACCAAATTTGTTTGCAGAGCAAGCAAAATGGACTTTTTGTAGCCAAAGGACTCAAAAATATTCGACACTTCCACTAACCTTCCCTCCCAGCTCCCAGCACACATACACGTTCACTCCTTATTAAGTTATCATCTATCACAGCAGAACTGGACAACAGTAGGCCACTCTGTTGTTGATAAGACACTTATTCATAGCAGGAGAAAACAAGCTTTTCCTTAGGATATGCCACTCCCTAAGAAAAAGGATGTTTCTTTTTTCTATCTTGACAGGTAAATGATACTTTTTCATACGGAGATATGTACTGTAAGGAAAGGAGATAGAGAAACCTGAATTATTTCTCCTAAATAATTCTTTCTTTTATGGGAACATGAGTAAAATAACACAGAATTCCCTTCTAAAGAATACTCAACAAATTGAATTTATTATTTGGACAAACCTACAAACATTTCAGGGCCCTTTAATTTGTAGATATTTTTAAGTTCTAGGTAATACTTTCCCTATCATTTTAAAGTAGTTAATTAAATCTCTGAAAATATAAAAAATGTATATGTTTGAACACCTTTTATGAAATGCTTCTCATAATTATGTGTGAGATATAAGTGAGAATTCATAGAAATTTAATTCTTCTCACAGGTATTTAAAATGTCCTGTGGGGAAAAAAGATATATTAAAAAACATCAGAAATGTGAAAAAAATCCATTTATTCTGGTATTTTTACAAGCCAAATATAATTAGAAATGACTATCAACTTGATGTTCATAACTAAGCTATATTGCTCTTATAACAGTGAAAGATTTATCAAAATTTTATTAATTGCTCAGTCACTCTAAAAAACTCATTCTACTTAAAAGTTAAAAATAGTCTTAACACTATACTAGTCAGAAAGTTTTGATTATATATTTAAACACTACTTTTTTTTCTGTTTTGCCATGATTTCATAAGACCCAAATATTTAACTAATTTCAAAATACAATATTTAAAAATCCAGGAATTAATTTTTGATTATCTAATTGTTCTTGATAGAACTACTATTATCTGCAGAAGTATTAAATCATAAATTATCTTCTATAGTTGTAAAACCAGAAGAAAATATTTATTTGCATATGAATTTGAACAGCTTAAATGATTGCTTTTCCCCATACAAGTTGGTTCTAATTTTTTACTGAGCAAATTAAAATAGTTTAAATTGCATATAATCAAAAGAATTTTAGAGTGCCCGATGTTGTAGCCTAAAACATAGTGCAGTATAATTATAATAACTTTGAATGACTTCATTGGTCAGTATATATTTTTGAATGTTTTATTATATTGTAGTTTTAGTGTTGTATAGTCAATTAGAAGGATGACTTTAATAGTAGTAGCGTTATTTTTTAATCCTGATTAGCATAACATGTAGCAAAATGTGAGATTCCCAGAACTGTTCTTCTAATGCAATTTTATAATTACCTACACAGACACATTCCTTCAGAAAATATCTCTATTTCTGGGATCCTATAATACTAAAGCATGCTTTATTTATACCATATTCTACCACTGCAAAAGATTACTTCCAAGAGGAAATCATCTGATAAAGAATATCTTCATGTTTGTATTGAGTTATAAATTCTTAAACTATATATCTTACCTTCAACTTACAAGAATATCTATCTTGGTGTTAATTACAGCAGAATGTTTTACTTCTGTAGATTAGCACTGAAGGGGAAAATTAATCGACATACAGGTAAGTGGAAATGAACTTAACACATGAAATTGTTGTTAAATGTATTTAAAGAGAAAACTCCAATTTACCTTGTAATTAATGTAATTCATATCAAAGATAGCTTTTATTTTTTTATTTTTATTTTTTTAAGATTTTATTTATTTGACAGAGAGAAATACAGGCTAGAGAGGGAACACCAGCAGGGAGGAGTGAGAGAGGGAGAAGCAGGCCTCCTGCAGAGCAGGGAGCTTGATGTGGGACTCAAACCCGGGGACTCCAGGATCATGACCTGAGCCGAAGGCAGTCACTTAACCAACTGAGCCACCCCATCAAAATTAGCTTTTAAAATACTCTACTACAATTTATGAAATTATGCATGTGGTCATGCAAATATTACAAGGAAGAACTATGATACTATTTGTTAGGGTTCAAGAAAAATTTTCAGTAGTATTTTGATTCCCAAAATTTCACTTGACTTATTTCAAAATCCTTATATTAGAATATTGACTGATGGAAGTCTTTAAAAATTTGCCACTGAAAACATGGCCTTATGTCTACTTCACCTTGCAGCTTGTTGAGAGTGCAAAATTTCAAGTCCTACTCCAGACCTACTGAACCAGGAATTATATTTAAATAAGATCTGCTGTTCTTTCACAAGTACATAAAAGCTTTGGAAAGACTGCATTAAGGAAGGTTGGGAATATTGCTTCAATTTCTCTTTCTAAAATTTCCTTATTTTTAATTTAATTATAGTTGGCATAATATGAAATTAGTTTCAGGTATACAACATAGTAACAACAATTACATACATCATGAAGTGCATTCCATAATAACTGTATTACAATATTATTGTTTATATCGCCTATCCTGTACTTTTGTGCTCATGGCTTATTTATTTTATGACTGGATGATTGTACTTCTCAATGCCCTCATCCATTTCACCTATCCTTCCATCCCCTTTCCTTTGACAAGCACCAGTTTGTTCTCTATATTCATGAATCTTGTTTTCTCATTTTTATTGTTCTTTGTGTGTTTTTTTTGGATTCCACATGTAACATATCACATTGTATTTGCCTTCTTTTGTTTGGCTAATCACACTTAACATAGTACTCTCAAGGTCCATTCACATTGTCACAAATGACAAGATTCCATTCATTTTTATGGCTGAATAATATTCCGTTGTGTGTACACATGCCACATATTCTTTATCCATTCATTTATCAATGGGTACTTAAGTTGCTTCCATATCTTAGCTACTGCAAATAATGCTGCATAAACATAAAAATACACATAAATTTTGAATTAGTCATTTTATTTTCTTCAGGTAAATACCCCAAAGTTGAAATGCTGGATTGTATGGTACTTCCATTTTTAGTTTTTTTGAGGAAACTCCATACTTTTCCAGAGTGGCTGCACTAATCTACATTACCATCAACAGTGCAGAAGGGTTCTTTTTTCTCAACATCATCACCAACATTTTTATAGCTTGTCTTTTAGATTCTGGTCATGCTGACTGGTGTGAGATGATTTTCTTGTTGTGGTTTTAATTTGCATTTCCCTGATTAGTGATGTTGAGCATATTTTCATGTCTGTTGGACATCTCTATTACCTTCTTTGAAAAAATGTGTATTCATGTCTCCTGCCCATTTGTGCTGTTGGTAGTGAGTTGTATGAGTTCCTTATATACTTGGAATATTAATCCCTTATGAATATACCATTTGCAGATATTTTCTCATGCAGTGGTTTGTTTTTTTGTCTTGTTGATAATTTCTTTTGCTGTGCTTTTTAGTTTGATGTAATCTCAGCTATTTATTTTTGCTTTTGTTTCCCTTACCTGAAAAGACAGATACAGAAATTAACAGAT
The DNA here is from genome assembly GCA_004023965.1 of Spilogale gracilis. NCBI lineage: Eukaryota > Metazoa > Chordata > Mammalia > Carnivora > Mephitidae > Spilogale > Spilogale gracilis. The sequence goes on from PITA01013193.1 coordinate 15,263, forward strand.
CTAAGATTGGTGTCCAAGAGATTCCTGCCTGTGTTTTCTTTTAGGAGTTTCATCGTTTCAGGTATTAGATTTAGGTCTTTAATCCATTTTGAGTTTATTTTTTGGCATATGGTGTAAGAAAGTGGACCAGTTTTATTTAATCTTTTGCATGTAGCTGTTCAGCTTTCCTGAAACCATTTATTAAATAAACTATTTTCTCCCCCTTTGAATATTTTTGCCTCCTTTGTCACAGATTAGTTGGCCACATAAGCATGGATTTACTTCTGGGCTGTCGATCTATTCCATTGGTCTATGTATCTGTCTTTGTTCTAGTACTATATTGTTCTGATTACTGTAGTTTCATGGTATACCTTGAAATTTAGAGTTATTATTTTCCTTTCTCAAGATTGCTTTGGCTGTTTTGTATTTTTTGTACTTCCATGCAAATTTTAGGATTTTTGTTCTAGTTCTCTAATTTCTTATCTGAGAAATTCTGCATATAAAATGAAATAAGCTCTAGTTCAGGTAGAGTAAAAAGGAAACAACGTAACTATGCATTCCATACCATCTATCCAAAAAACCGTGTTTTTATTTTGTAACGTTTGAAGGGTAGCTCTGTAGGAGTAATTGTAAAAGAGATAGATAGTGACCTTGTTATCAAAGAGTTACCTATTAATGGGAAAATTGTAGTAAATTATAAGAGTACTGAAAGAGGCCCTGTCCTGGGGCCTGGGCTCAGGGAAGACTGTTTATGCAGTGCTCAGGGAGTTGCTAACATACCTTAAATGAAAGTTCTAAAAATAAGAATAAAGTATTATTTCTACAATTCTGTATTGAATAACTGATGGATGGCACCATTAAGCAGATGGACAGATTGGGCAAGCAGTGGTAAAGGGAGAGGAACAATATATTTCACAGAGACTCTGCAGGCAATCAAGTACTTGAGTACCGAGTTCAGTAGAAAGCCAGAGTTATAGTTTTGTTTGTTTGTTTGTTTGTTTGTTTGTTTGTTTGTTTTTGAGTCATCAGCACATAGGCAACATTTAAAGAAGTGGAACAAAATGAAGTTATCTGGTGAGAATGTGTAGAACATAAAAATGGGACTTTGGACTAATCTCTACCCACTACCACTTAAAGATAATGCAAAGGAGATATATCCAATGAGGGGAAACTAAGAAAAAGCAGCCAAGGAAATCATAGGAAATCAAGGATAATGTTACGAAACACAAGAACAAAATTATTTTTTGAGAAAGAGGGGGTAGGTATATATCTTGAAAGGGAAAGTAAACAATAAGCTAATAAGAAAATAAAAGTGACTGTTAACTTTGTCTGCCCGTGAGGCAATGAAGTTCTTAACAAGAACAGTTTTAGGTGTGATGGATTGCAAGATAAAAAGAACAGGACCTGCTCAGAAAACTGATCATCATTCAATATTCTGGAATTAGAACAGAAAGAGACAAGTGGCAGAGGATGTCAGAAATGAAACTGGGGCCACATCTTGAAGAGAATTTTAGTCCTGATAAGGAATATGGACTTTACCCAGTGCAATCAGTGATAAGGCACCAACATGTTTTAAGTAAGAGAATGACACAATCAGAATTCAGTTTAGGAATATCATTCCTGCTGCAATTGAAAAGTAAATTGGAGAAGTGCAAGTGTGGAAAAGACGGACTGGTAATCTAAGTGAGAAAAAGCAATGTCTTTAGGATTGTGGAGGTAGAGGTGGAAAGGGGTGGAGGGGCTGGAGAACAACTTGAGAATTAGAATTAAAATAACTTGTTGGTAGAACATAGGAGTGCCAGAAGAAAAGGGTAAGGTGATGCTTAGATTATGTTTTGACCATCTGGGCTGGTGGTTATGATAGTCACTGGGTTAGGGAAATTTTTAGTAACAGAAGAGTTTCTTTTGTGTTGTTCATTCTGTTTCTTACTTGTTTATGGGCATCTCAGCTGTATTACCTCATAGGTAGTTTGGTAGGTAAGTCTCCCAAGAGTGGAACTCGTGGTGGGGATCTGGCACGGAGAAATGAGTATAGGAAATAATAGCGTTAGGTTGAAAGTAGGTGAAACTTCCAGAAAGAGTACAAATTGTGAAATGAGCTAGGAGAGGATCTTGGGAATTAGTTAAAAAGCAGAGAATATTAGATGCAAATACAAAAAGAGTTTACACAGACAAACAGTAAAGACATTATCATAACATCAAAAACATTCTCCTACAGAAGGAGAAAAGCTAAATCCATTGTAATTAATATGCTAGTTATAAAAATAATATTTTCCTATCTGTATGTAACCAGAAAACAGTTATTTACTTATGATATTTTTAAATAAATAAAAGAATAAACCTCAACTTTTCTTCCTTAAGGGAAATTTTTCATACATAAATATAAATGACCCTACTCAAACCTTCCTTGTGGCCACAGATACATATTTTTCAATTTGTATCCCTTCAAAAGCATTTCATATTATCTCAACCATTACAATACCCAAAAGAGTTTGGGTGTAGGTTATAATCATGGAATTGAGAGTTTTAATTTATATTTGTGAAAGCAGTGCTTTGAGTGGCATGTAGAACTTGCCTGAATTTAAACCACATAATGGAGACATAGTCCACACTAATGGGTAATATGTTGATATGAATTTATTCTCTGTTCCTCTTGTAAATTTTACAAATGTAATTAAAATGTTAAGCTGCAATGTTAACATGATTTAAATTTGGCACTATTTCTTTCACTAATCTTGCAGAGTTTCATGAAAAAGTAATCAACCACCGTAACACCTTACATTAATAAGGTACTATTATTTCATTTTTTAAAATGAGGACACTGAACCACATACTAGTTAATTAACTTGAGAAAATGAAGAATTAATGAGAGCAATGACTTCAGATTTAGTGAAGGTTAGCAAGGCAAAGTGACAACATATATACTGCCATAATTTACATACTCCACTCATTTAACCTAGTTGGTGTGAATCCTACAAAGGTTATGATCAGTACGCCTTGGAGAAGCAACCTAGTTTCTCCTAGTTCCAAAAATCAAAAAGGTGACTCATTATTATAAATGGTTCTCCACAGGGTTCAACAGCTTATTATCCAAAATCATGTGCTCCCTGATTCCCAATATCTTATATTGAGACACAAGAAAAATGAGTTGTTAGAGAAAGACAAATTGAGGTATGCTCTACGGATAATTAATTCTATTAATTTAAGTTAACCATGCAAATTAGTATAATGCCACAAGTCTCGGACCCAAAAGAAATGTATATCTCGGTAGTTACATAATTAGTTACGAAAAGGCATTTTTGGTAAATATTGCCAGATCCGCCTCTGTATTACCTTGTCTCTTAACAGGTAGAGACATTTTATCTCACCTGGAGGATTAGTTCTTCCTTGAGTGTAAAGTAGTATTCCTTTCTAGGTCTGGTCCAATTACCTGCATTGTTATTATATGAACTGTCAACCAGCATGTAGATACCTGGGTTACACACCAGACATACTTAATGGTAATATTTTATGGTAAGCCCGGGAATGTGCATTTTAAATTTGTCCCACAGGTGATTTCTAAGGACATTAAAAATACTTTCCTAAAGATAATCTTAACCTGAGTAAGAGTAATCATAACCTAAGACAAACCCTTTCAATTCACATTTATGGAAGGTAAAAGAGTTAGAGATTGGATAATTAACTTGATCCTATGAATTTAACCTTACTTCTTTTTTATGCTCCAGTTTTCAAATTTGACTTGGCCCTGCCCTGGAGTTTCACCTTTGTATTTTATGTATTTCTACAATCTCGTATTTTTTCTTATCTATAGACTATCCTCCAAGCAGAATTTGATTTGTAAATCCAACATCCCTACTGAGTGTTCCATCCTACTCACTGACAGAAAAATGTGTCCTATGCAAAGACTATCCCTAGAGTCTCTCCTTCTGTTCTGTCCACGTTTTCAGAATCCCTAGCATTTGGCCTCTCTCTGCTTTAATAGCAATCACACACATGTACTCCGTGGGAACTCTGACGTTTAGACTCAAGCATATTTGTTGGTGGGAGCAGCAGGTCAACCCTCTCAGGACTTATGCTAATGAGTCAATTTATAGGATAGAATCGTACTTATTAGACCAGTTAATTCCAAGGCACAGAACTTTACTGTGCTCTGAAGAGTTCTAAAGTTAAACTTACTAAAAAATCACTGCTGTGCTGGGACTACAGAAAAAAAAGGAAACAATTCCTATTTCAGCACTTGGACCTTAACAATCTAATTTAGGTGAACAAGAAAATATAAAATGTAAAATGTAAAAGAGAAAGTTTACCAAATTAATATCTTTTTGCTATCTATTATACTATCAGCCAAATGTTAGATATTTCACTTAAATATATATATTTCCGAAAGCCTATGTTTAAAGTCATTACCAAACAGAAAGGAAGATATATGCATAGAACATAATAGTTATGATATAGAATTGTGCAGCCCAAAGCAGTAACTACTATCCACATTTGGCTATTTTTTTTTCCTTTTTATTGAGATAATTATAGATTTATGTGCAGTTGTAAGAAGGAATACAGAATGACCCATGTGCACTACACTGTTTTTCCCAATTACAACACATTACAAAATTTTATTTAAATGTAATATCCAGGATATTGATATAGTCAAGATATAAATTATTTCCATCACCACAAAGACCTGACTAGTTGCCCTTTCATACTCATATCCGTCCTATCCTACCTCTTCTTTAATCACTAGCAACTCCTGGGACGCCTGGGTAGCTCAACTGGTTAAGCAATGGGCTCTTGATTTTGGCTCAGGTCATGATCTCAGGGCCCTGGGATCCCCACATAGGGCTCTGAACTTACTGGGGATCTGATTGAGGATTTTCGCTCCCTCTATGTCATCCCCTGCTCGTGCTCTCTCTCTCTCTCTCTCAAGTAAATAAATAAATCTTTTAAAAAAATCACTAGTGACTACTAATCTGTTTTTCATTTCTTTAATTTTGTTATGTCAAGAGTGATGGCATCATACAGAATATAGTCATTGGTGGTTGAATTTTTCATAAAGCATAATTCTTGAGATAGTCAACAGGTTACTGCATGTTTTGGTAGTTCATTTTTTGATATTGCTGAATGGTATTCCCAAGTTTGTTCACAATTTACTCGCTGAACGATATTTGAATTGTCCCACTTTTTAGTTGTTAAAAATAAAGTTGCTACACACAAGTGTGCTTTCTGTTTTTGTATGAACAAAACAGACAAATGTCCTGGAGTACAATTACTGGGTCAGATCATATGGCAGTTTCATATTTAGCTTTTTCTTTTTTCTTTTTTTAGTAACTACCAAACAGTTATTCAGAAATGTATGAGTGACCCAGTTTCTTTGCAACCTCTCCAACATTTGATACTGTCAATATATATTTAATTTAGCCATTTTGATAGCTGTATAGTGATATCTCATTGTGGTTTTAATTTGCATTTTCCCACTGGTTAATGATGTTGAATATGGCTTCATGTGTTTATTTGCTGCCTATATTCTCTTCAGTCCCATGTTTGTTTATGACTTTTGTCTATTTTCAAATGGATAAGGGAATATTAAGAATGATGTTAGCCTAATTTCAATAAATAAAATGAAATGGACAAGTTATTTAATAGAGTAAATTAGCAAAGCTAATGCAAAACAAAATAGGTACTCTTAATAGTCCTACATTTAATTAGAATTGAATTTGTAATTTAAAACCTTCTCTCAAAGAGAACTCAGAATTTAATTCCTCATCAAATTACAAAATATTAAGGAAAAAAGAATACTAATTTTGTACAAACTGCTCCAGAAAATTGTAGAGAATATCCCAATCCATTCTTTGTTCAACATTCCTATGATACCACAACCAAAAAAAATTCTAAAAAATAAAGCCAGGGACCATAAATTCCCATGAACATATCTGCACAATTGCTAACAAAATTTTAGCAATACAGATATACTAATAAATTAACAAGAAAATTCAAACATAAACATGTAAAATTAACTATAAGGAAGCATAATATGTTTAACATTAAAAAATCAATTTGAATCCCCATAACAGGCTAAAGGGAAAAAAAAAATACAATCACTTAAGTAGTTGCAAGAAAAAGCTTTTGAAAAATTTAACATCTATCCTTGATTTGAAACCCAGCAAAGTAGTAATCTCTGCAACTGATAAATAACATCTATGACAAGCCTATGGCTAAAATCATACTTAATGGTGAAAAAATAAATAATCTCACTTTAAGATGAAAAATCAGAGAGGATAACAACTATCAGCATTTCCATTTCATATTATACTGGTGGTTCTAGTTAGTGCAGTAAGCAAGCTCAAGAAGAACCCAGATGTTTCTGTCTAGTTGCACATTACATTATAATCTATATGGAAGTTCTTAGGAATCTCAAAAGATCTACAAACACTAATAAGTGAGTTAAGTAATTTTTAGGATACCAAATCAATATATATAATCAACTGAATTTCTATGCAGTAACAATGAATAATTGGAAACTGAAAATAATACTGTTCAGGATGGCCTAGCACTTAAATTCCTAGGGATAAATTTGACAAATAAATGTACACTGAAAACTTTAAAAAATGATAAAAATAAAGAAGACAGATAAATGAAGGGATAATTCATGTTCAAGAATCAGGAGTTTTTTCTTAAGATGTCAGTTGACACTCCTGTTTATCTATAGATTTCATATAATCCTAGTCATTTTCTTAGCAGAATGTTTTGTAAAAATTGACAGTCTGATTCATGTGAAAATACACAGGACTTAGAATAGCCTAAACAACTTTCAAAATAACTTTCTAAAGAACAAAGTTTTAGAATTTACATTACCTGTTTTATTATAAAGCCACAGTAAACAATCTGGATAGAGACTTTTTCTCACTTACTTTTTTTTTTAAGATTTTATTTATTTATTTTAGAGGGAGACAGAATGAGGGGGCAGAGGGAAATGGGGAGAGGAAGTGGGGGACGGGCAGAAGGCGAGGGAGGAGGAGAAGCAGACTCTGCCCTGAGCTTGCACAGGTGGTTGGATCTCAGGACCCTGAGAGCATGACCTGAGCTGTAGGCAGAGGCTTAACCCACTGAGCAACCCGGACACCCTCTTCCTCTAACTTTTGAATGTGTAACTTGACAGCAGCTCTCAATTCTTACTGTGTGTTGACAAAGTGTTGAAATGACTCTGTCACCGAATTTATGAAGGTGACCGACTGAGCCACCCAGGTGCCCTTTTTTATTTTTAATATTCTTAATAAGACATGCAGTTTAATATAAGCACAGCATAGATATTTAAGATATTGTAAGGTATTTTAAGATATTTCTTATTTAAGATCTCATTTCTAGGGTATTCCTAAGATATTTTACTAAAAAATAATGGTACTTCTGGGGGGCCTGGGGGGCCCAATTGGTTAAGTGACTGCCTTTGGCTCAGAACATGATCCCAGAGACCTGGGATCGAGCCCCATATCGGGCTCCCTGCTCGGCGGGAAGCCTGCTTCTCGCTCTCTCAGTACCCCTGCTTGTGTTCCCTCTCTAGCTATATTTCTCTCTGTCAAATAAATAAATAAAAGCTTAAAAAAAATAATGGTACTTCAGATATTTATAAAAACATCTGTCCAACTTGTGGGACCCATATAGGCTTTGAATTTAAATTTAGGTTTTGAATTGTTTGACTCATTTGGAGTGTATTAATGAATATATTGATATTGGTAGTGTTTAAACTCTCAAAATAAGTTAGAATATTTTCTGTGAACTTAAAAATTAATTCCCTCAGGGTGCCTGGGTGAATCAGTCCATTAAGTGCCTGCCCTTCAGCTCAGGTTATGATCTCTTGGTCCTGAGATAGAGTCCTGTATTGGACTTCTCCCTCTCTCCCTGCCCCTTCTTACCGCCTGTGCTCTTTTGCTCACTATCTGTCTCTCTCTCTAAAATAAAGTATTTAAAAAAATTAATTCCCTCATTTTGAGGTACAGATATGCACTTTTCTGGCTGTGAGATGGCACATTTAATGGTCTTTCTAGCCATGTAGAACTATTACTTATTTCTCAGCTTAAACCAATTATTCTACACCAGCGTATAAGTGCTACTGACTTTAGCGTTAGTTGTTGTATACAACTTTGAATTAAGTCTTTTAAATATGCATCACATTCCAAACTCACCAATGGTAGTAACAATAAATTATAAAGCATCTGACAAGAAAAACAATGACTTAAAAAAAAAATCCTCTTTTTTGTTTATTCCCATTGACCAAAGCATTTTTCCAAGAAACTCATTTATTTATTTAACAATTAAAGATGACATTCCTGTGTGCATAGTTAATTTGCACAAACAAAATAAAACAATTTAAACATGCACATGAGAAATTTTCAGGTTTCATCTCGTTTATTGTTACTGGCATTTTTTCAACACAGGAAATTCATTATTAATATTGCAATGCTTTAAGGAAAAAGATGGGTCTCTGTTGTACCCAAACATTATTAAAGTGGTACTGAACATACATTAAATAGTAAGAATATTGACATTTTTCAAAGATGGCCCACAATAAGACACATTTACTTGTTTTAGAAAAATATTAAAGGGATCCAAAACAATAAATATTACACATGTAATATTTATTATTTCATGTATGAAAATAAACAGCTTTCACCACACTATTGAGATTGTAAGACCACATTAAACTTCAGATTCCATCCATGAAAGTTGGATATAAGACATCATACCCGTTATTAAGGCATTACAAATCATATATTGATGACAGAAACCCTATTACTTTTTACAGTAAATTAAAGTGTTTGAAACCAAAAGACATAAACTTATAAAAGATTTATTGAGTGTGCAATAGACAATTCAATTCAGTCCAAAATGTTTTAATGGGTACTGTGTGTTTGCTTTCTTTGCTTTTTTTTCCTGAGGCAATCATTTCACAAGGACAATCTCAAGGTTTGGAGACATTTTGCTTTCTGACTGTATTGAATGGAAATTTTCTTTGTTTAGTTTATTTGTGTATACATGTAGACAGAAGATTATGATACAGTAGCAACACTTGCTTATTCACACATTATCATTATACCACTGGGGAAACTATTCTCATTCAAAAATGTTTTAGAATGTGTCTGCCAACAAAGGAATAAGCTATTATCTGTTGTGTTGCTATGTGTGTCACCTTTGCTTAAAAACTTTGATTGTGCCAGGATTCTGATTCCATTGATTTGTTCCAACACTTTCAATTGCAGGTATGACTGACCAGTTTTATCAAAGCTGTTTCCTTTGTATTCAATCAGGGACAAAGTAAGAAATTATACTTACATATAATACAGCATTTTTTGCCCCAATGATTAGGAATAGCACATTAAATTATCATTTTACAAAGCTTCTCTCTTTTTAGGCAACTGTAGGACATTATCTGCTGAGTTGTTTATTTTCTTTTTTTGTTTTTGTTTTTTTCATCTGTGAATAATTTGTGGCATTTCAGTTAAAGTGGATTTTGGAGCACTGGGCTTACTTTAGAAATAGTCATTAAAACTTGTCATATAAATAATTATAAGGTGTAGAAAAAAGTCTATTTAGAGTGTACAGAATTTATTCCTTTGAAGGAAAGACCATCTTTCGGTTGACTTTATGAACTCATTACAACTAGGAAATCTCCAGGGTATCAGGATGTTGAGTGATAAAAATGTAATATTCACTACATTGCCTAAGGCTTTTCCTAATTTTTGGTCAAGTAACTTAAAAGTCATGATTCAGTACAAACTAAAATTACTTATTTAAACCAAGTTATAAAGGTATGGATTTAGAAATTCCTTCTTAATATATTTTTATTGTATTTCAATATTTGAGAGGAGTTTAGTTTCTATACATAATTATTACCTATTAGAATAATGAGCATAATTTACAAAAGATATTTATAAGAACATTTGGATTATGTAAGTCTAGGCTTTTAAACTATATTTGCTTAACACACACACACACACACACACAAATACACATATATACAGATGATGGCAAGAATATTTTTTAAATGTTAAAATCCATGCTCCAAACTGTTTCAACCAGGTCATCAAAAAGATATTTTTAAAAAATGAAACCAGGTCTGACCTCTGGGGAATATCACTGATTCAGGCTAATTCCAGATCTGTCATCACCATCTGTTTAACATTATCTTCCAATCAGTTGGGGGTTACTAAGATAAGAATTTGCCTGATATTCTTATCTTCCTAATTCTTCAGAATTTTCTGGTGATGTAATCAAAGCCCTTCTTGAAGTCAATACAAATTTGAATGATTGCTACCTGTAATTTTATCTTCAAATTAAAATTTTAGGCTAATTCCTTCTTCACAAAGCCTGTTGATTATAATGCAGAAATTCTTGCTATTGAATTTGATTATAAATGAATAAAATAAAATTATACTGTTTTATTTTTCAAAAACTGTAAGTTAGACACTTTTCCCCCTAGTTTTCTTTTGTTAATGTTTTGTTCTGATCTTAAATAAATATATAGGTTACTGGATATCTTACCTATATATATCTTCAATATTTTAAGGTATGCATTACAAGATCCTTATTATTAAGGAAGTATACAAAATCTTCGAATCTCGGGGATTTACATTTCCAAATTTCCATTAGGAATATTGTTAGTTTTTAAAGTCCTAACTTCAAGTTTACTCTTCCCCCACCCCTTCATAAAGCTATGTACCTTTCAATCCTCCTGATACCACCTCTACACAATTTGCTTTTTTTATTTGCATTCCTCATAGACTGATCTGTGTTAAATATTTTGTTCATTCTATATAAATGAAAATCTTCTCATGAAAAATAGAATACAGAAAAAGATTTTAGTACTTTCTTGTCAGCTTTTATGATAAAAGATGAGTCAAAGTTTTAATTTTGATAAAATCCACACTGTTAAAAAATAGGAAGTTAACTTTTGAATTGTAGCATTTTTTAAAGCTTGTGTTTGCCATAAAAGCTCAGTGAAAATTAATTATGTACTAACTTGGTATACAGAAGGTCTAAAAATGCATTAGTTTAAAAAATAGAAAAAAATTTGAAAGACCTAAGTACTCATTATATGCTTTCTCTATTTTCTATTTAAACTTTTTAATACTTGATATCAAGTCTTCACTTGATTATCATAAGAATGTTATATACTACATTTCATAGTGATAAAGTGAATATTATTCTGTTCAGTTTTGGCTGATTATTAATCTTAAATGACAGACTATCTACTATCTTGCTATGACTTATTCTACTCCCCATAAGAATTACCCATAAATTTCTAACTATATATGCATTTCTATAGACTGACATAAACTTGACTTATATAACAATATACAATAAGAAGAGCCAAGATTATGAAAAATCACTAGGGAATGTCCACAGTGATATATGACAAATTCTAACAAACAATAATCTCCATAAACTCTGTGCTCTGCTTTGAAAATTAATGTCGGTATTTCTGGAATGGATACTCCTAACCTAAAACTTTTGAGACTCTATACTACAGAGAAATATTAAACAATATTTCCTACTAATTGAATTTAGATGTCAAAGATTAGATGTAGTAGTGATGCAAATTAAAGACAGCAAATTTTATGTTTTTCTTTTTTGAGAAAATATACTTGAGAAATAACCAAAAGGGCTACTATAAACAGAACTACTATGAACAGAAAAAATAAAAATAAAAATGTGACCACAGTAAAAATAAGCAAACAAAATATTAGCTTTTCTTCATGCTTTTATTTAAGGAATTATTATAAATGAATTATTATCCTGAGTTGTATTCTTATCCCACTTATTCAAATGAGAAAGCAGAGTTATAAAGAAATTAAGTAACTCAAGCAATGAACGTCTTCTGAGTGACATCATCTAAGTTACAGAATAATACTTAACATTTAGGTAATCTGCATACAGAAGCTGCTCTCCTCATTAATCAGTATTCTCTACTTCATTTTTAAGAACAAAACATGACAGGGGCACCTGGGTGGCTTAGGGGGTTAAGCCTCTGCCTTTGGCTCAAGTCATGATCTCAGGGTCCAAGGATTGAGTCCCACATGGGGTTCTTTGCTCAGTGGGAAGCCTGCCTCTCTGCCTATTTGTGATCTCTCTCTCTCTGTCAAGTAAATAAATAAAATCTTTAAAAAAACACAAAAAAGATGGCAAACATAAAATTTATTTGGTAAACAAAGGTTCAATAATGTTAGTAAAATTGCAAAACATTTTAATTACACAATATTGTTTTCAATTCTTTATTTCCTTTTCATGTATTATGTCATTCGGCAAATTATTAAGTAGGTGTTTTAGTTTCTTTTTTTCCCAGCTAAGCAAAAAGAGGCACAGTAGATTATATCTGTCACACAGTCAGGAGTACCTTGTGAGGAAACACTTCTTTCCCTTGATAGGGATGTTGTCTGAAAGTCAATGTGTCAGTGAAGCAAATTCTGACTATCTGAAGATGAGAGTTATAGTAGATACTTCTCATCTGAATTGTGGGTTTTGACCCCTTTCTTCTGAGGAATAATCTTAGGACTGAGGCATATTCTTAGGACTCTTTATCCTGAGAAATGATCAGTCCCTGATTCCTCTTGTGTAGTGATAATTAGGGAATTCATATTCATATTCTTATTGTCTAATCAGTGAGTTTGGTCTAGTGGTTGGCATTAAATTCTAAATAGGTTAATTGACGCAATTCTTTCTCCTAGATATAACTGATTGCTCCAATAATAGGCATGGGAATAATCAGATTCCTTCTGTATTTTTCCCCAAAATTGGGACTAGAAAAAAGAGACAAATTTTTAGATATGAACATTGAGAAATGTTGACTACCAAATTGCCTTATACGTGTAGAATGAAAAACAGGAAGAGAGTTTGGAACAGAGAAGCAGAATGAAGCAGAAACAGGAAGCAAAGTCTTCATGTTCTTTTCTTTTCTTTTTTTTTTTTAAGAATTATTTATTTATTTGTTGGAGAAACACAGCGAGAGAGAGAACACAAGCAAGGGGAGTGAGAGAGGGAGAAGCAGTCTTCCCGCTGAGCAGGCAGCCCGATGCAGGGCTGGATCCCGGGTCTCCGGGACCATGACCTGAGCCGAAGGCAGTTGCTTAATCAACTGAGCCACCCAGGCGCCCCATTCATGTTATTTTCCTCTCTGGTTTCTGACGCCCAGATACATTATAGTGGTCCCCATGGGTATCTGAGACTTTCACAAGTTTTCTCTTTTGATTCAATTACTTACTTGGGGGTGTTTTCACTGCCAATAAAGGATTATAATAAATCCAATAATTATTTTATGAAATGTATGAATGCCAGAGTGGCATTAGGTTGGCCTTAGATTTTAGCCACCTTTAATCTCCATCAGTGACAAAGCCATCCTAAATAACAAAAAAATTAATGTTATGGTTTCATATAGAAAACTGATGTTTCCTTAATATCTTTTATACTGTGCATAAAAACAACTTCAGGGGCGGCTGGGTGGCTCAGAGGGTTAAGCCTCTGCCTTTGGCTCAGGTCATGATCTCAGGGTCATGGGTTCAAGCCCTGCATTGGGCTCTCTGCTCAGCAGGAAGTCCGATTCCCCTTCTCTCTCTGCCTACCTGTGATCTCTCTCTCTGTATCAAATAAATAAATAAATCTTTTTAAAACAAACAAATAAACAACAAGAAAAAAACAGCTTCAGAAAAACTGCTGTTTTGATTAATCTGTAACTATCAATGTAAATAGTGCTTGCTATGAAAAGTCTATTTTAAGACCTATTCCTAAGATTCCAGCCTCTCATACTGACAAACTGAAGTCCCTCATCCACAGAATTTCTAATCTCCTTTGGCCAAAGAATAATAATCAGATATGGGAATCTGGAAAAACAAGTAGAGATGATTACCTGAGTTTATTCAGGTGTGATGTTCACTGGATGAAATATTTGTCTAATATCTGTTTTTAGCAAAACTAATTGGAAGATTTATTCACATATTTAAAGAGAGAAATCAACCTCGGCTCAAAATAGAAAAAAATTTGAAAAGACTTGCTTTCTTTTTTTTAATTGAGATATAATTGACATGTAATATTATATTACTATCAGATAAATAATGTAATATGCAACATAATGATTTAATATTTGTATATATTGTGAAATGGTCACCATAATTTTAGTCAACTTCACCGTACATCGTTACAGATTTTTTGTGTAATGAGAACTTTTAATATCTACTTTTTCAGCACCTTGCAAATATACAATATAGTATTATCAACTATAGCCCCATGTTGTACATTGCAACCCCATGACTTATTCTTTTTATAAATGTAAATTTGTACCTTTGACCACCTCCATCAATTTCACCCATGTTCCTAACCCCCTCCCCCACCCCGCCTCTGGCAAACACAAATCTGTCCTCTGCATCCATGTACTTGTGTTTGTTTGTTTATTTGTTTGAGAGTCCACACACAAACGAGATCAAATGGGATGTGTCAAAAATAGACTTGCTCTCTTGAAGGGAAAGGACCTCACTTAAATAGGTTAATTGATGTAGTCCTTTCTCCTAGATATAGCTGATTGGGCACTCAGAGGAAAAAAGGCATGGTTATTCAGAGGAGTTAGTGACTGCAGTCAATATGGATGACTTGGAGGTAAGAGTCTCTTCTTCAATCCATGATCAAAGCAGAATTGATTGTTTTCAAGGCTACTGCAAACCAAAAATAGGGCAGTATTATTTTTTAAAAACAGAGAGAAACTGACAGCAAGGGTACATGAACAGAAGGGCAATCACTCTGGGTTATATATGATACTGAGAAAAATTTTCAGGCAAGACAAGTTGTTCTTTTGGTGGCTGATCAGTATACTTTGCAAAGCTTACAATTTGTTTATGTCTTGACTCATTATAGAAATAATTTGAAACAAAATATTTAAAACCGATATGGCTGCTCAGGAACTAGTCCCTGAATAGTCCCATTAGGATTTCTTAGCTCTGTAATAAACCCTTTATATCATTTAAAATGGATCAAAAACATGCATCATTCTGTTTTTTATATTCTTTACTGAAACTTGCAGTACATATAGGCAAAATTATTGTTCAAATTAGTAACAAGGCAAACATCTAAGTGATGAATTTAGGAGAACAGGAAATGCTTACTCTCAGAATATATCTCCCAGCTGGTCTGATATTAAATCTCAGAGTTTTAAAAATATGTTAGAAATTCATCCTCTTGGTTTGTATTAATTTAGCATTCAGATTTTCTAAGTATATAAAATGGATAAAGTTGGAAATTTTACCATAGTAAGCTTATTTCACCAGGTACTGATGTTATATATTCTTGCTCAACGGCACAGTTCTGAAAAATTTTGAGACAGGTGCCCGCTTAAAGAATGGATGTGGGAAATGGAGACAAAGTGCTGGTGTGGAAAATGAAGAAAAGTCTTCCTATGGGAAACATTTTCCTCTCTAGATTTCTTTGATACTGTATTATTTTCTTGTCATCTTTTCTTTCTACATCCTCTTTTTTTTTGTCAATTTCTTGACTTGAACTATTACTCCCAGTCAGAAATGTTCCCTTTCTGTTGATACATTGTCCTTCATTCCACTTCTTCCTAGACTCTTCCCCCCCCCCACACACACACATTTTATCTCTGAATGTATCATTTTTCTCTCAAACCTAAATATTCTATGTCAAAAATTTTACTTTTTTTGGGCCACAATAACTAAAATATTGAGTCTTCTCTCATCCTTGCCATACCAATATTACCAAATATTAGTACTAATCCTGCCTCCTATCTCTTTCAACCTCTGCCATCTAGAAGAGAGAGTCACGGCTGCTGGCATGGTACTCCAGTATGAGTGGTGTGATTTGACTCTAAATATCAGCAATACCATGGGTAAGCCATGAGTTTGCATGATTCCTAACTGGTTAATACTATTCCATAGACTAAATGTCAAAGAAATATTTGACCTGAATACAATGATAAATGAAAAATTTAACTTCCTTTTCCCTTATTATTTGATTTTTAGAGCATGATAATCTTGGCCTATCTGATTTTTCTTGGCAAGAAATGATCGCAATATAAAGGATTAGGTAATACCATTTCACATTCAGCAATCTGACAATATATTTGAAGAGAACACAGTAGCAGGGTAGCAGGGATCGGTGAGATGGAGGAGCAGTATGGATTCCAATACTCTGTTGTTCAAGGTGTAAATAAGTACTATCATTTTGGAAAACAGTTTATAATACCAGTTATTGACACAGTGAACTCCCCGTGGTGAAACTCTCATATCACATAAATTCATTGTATTAGTTAGGGCTCTCCAGGGAAATGGAACCATCAGATGGAGAGAGAGGGAGGGAGAGATTTTTTTTTTTCCCTTAAGCAACTGGCTTATGTGATTGTAAGGGCTGGCAAATCCCAAATCCACCATGCAAGCCAGCAGGCTGAAAGTTCATTAAGAGTTGGCATTGTGGGGGCGCCTGGGTGGCTCAGTTGGTTAAGGGACTGTCTTCGGCTCAGGTCATGATCCTGGAGACCAGGCATCAGCCCCGCATTGGGCTCCCTGCTCAGCGGGAAGCCTGCTTCTCCCTCTCTCACTCCCCTCTCTCACTTGTGTTCCCTCTCTCGCTGTGTTTCTCTCTGTCAAATAAATAAATAAAATCTTAAAAAAAAAAAAGAGTTGACATTGCAGTCTTGTCTCCAAAATATGCAGGACAGGCCAGCATGCTGGAAATTCATTCCGTGTTGCCGTCTTGAGACAGAGTAGCTTCTTCAAGAAATGGAGTCTTTGAAATTGGATAAGGCCCATTCTTTATAGAGTAATTATAAAGAGTAATCTTTAATTAAAGTCAAATGTGAACAGAGTCTTCACAGCAACATCTGGACTAGTGTTTGACCAAACAACTAGGCACCAGAGTTTAATTAAGTTGACACATAAAAATTAACTATCATAAGTTATATTTTTAACATGTTAAATACTTTATCCCAAAATTAGCTGACTGAATTACTATCTTTTTTTTTTATCATTTTGGGTTTTAATAGTTTGCCAAGACATCAAACATCATTTATAATAAGCCTAGCAGAATAGAATGTCCCTATTAATGAAAATTAAATCATAGTATTCTTTCAAATACTAAATGAAATGTATGGTTTAAAAGATTAAAGAATTAAAGTAGTTTCCAGCATATTTATAAACTGCATGTTTTATGTCTGTGGGGAATTTGTTTGAGATAATTTATCAGATATTTATTTTGTTCTAAAGATAAATGTCTATCATTAACAATTTCCTAAATGTTGAACAGTTATTTTAACTACAATCTACCTGTCATTATTATCAATTTGCTTGTGGTTACATAGTCTCAAAGCACCAAAGATAGTTCTATAGAAGTGGATGATACTCTTGATGCAAGCTGACAAATGCTAATTGCAGTGTGATAATAGTAATGTTCTGACCAAATTCACAAAGGCTAACTCTTTGAACCTACCCAACAATGCAAACTAAATGTCAATTATTTTTCTTTTCTAAATTTATCTTCCGTGTCTCATCCCTGGAATAAAAGCCTTTTTCAAACACAAGGTCAAAATAGCCACAGTACTAATATTGATCTAAAATGTGTTGATATTTAATTAACAAAA
This sequence comes from Spilogale gracilis, assembly GCA_004023965.1. NCBI lineage: Eukaryota > Metazoa > Chordata > Mammalia > Carnivora > Mephitidae > Spilogale > Spilogale gracilis. The sequence continues at coordinate 32,862 of PITA01013193.1, forward strand.
GGAATCTGGGGGGAATATAGCAGAGCCACTATTGAGAAGAGAAAAGAATATGCACATATGGGCAGACTTATTTTAGATTAATTTTAATAAAAATAACTGATAAATATCCACTCTCTTGGGCTATAGACAAATTCTTGATCTGCCTCAATGTCAGATTACTAGTTACAATTCACTTTCACAGTTTAAAAAATAAAACTAATAATGTGGTATAATTAATGATTGCTCTTCCATTTTCTTTTGTATACACAAGTAGCTAACACTGAATATTAAAAATAATAATAATTTAAATATTCTGAATAATTTAGATCCTTTTCTAACAATCATCCCATGTGAGTGTAAGCCTTGATATAAAAGAATTTGATTGTGTATCGGTGGAAATAGTTTTTACAATTGTCATGACTCACTGTTTCCTAGTAAATGCAGAAATAATTCTGAGGTTAATCTTCCATATCAAAATAAAATGGGCAGCCACCTGCTCAATGACTTCTCACTGCTTCAAATGGGCTGACGAGCCAGAAGAGCAGCTGGAGAAGGAAATGCCGTATGATGCCAGTGGTTTGTTTACCTAATTCCACTTCAACTCATTTTACTTCATTTTTCAAACAGTATTTAGAGTTTGTTTTTTTTTTCTGAATACAAAACTACTGGATTTCTGTTGAGAACATGCAAAAAATTTGTTACCTCTGGTTCCAACATTTAGAAATTTAGTAATAAATTTTCTAATAAATTTTCTAAAGTGCATGTATATTTTATATTTTAAAAATTAGAATAGTATATACAATTTCCTACTCAACATATTTCATTTAATAAAATATTGTGACTAATTTATATGACATTAGAATATTTTTGAAACATACTTTAGTAATCTTGCAATATTTCTGTCTTTGTCAAGATGATAATTTATTTAATCAGTCTATGACTGTTTAAAATTTAAGTTGTTTCAATTTCTTGATGATTTACAGAGTATTTTAAATTAACCTACATAGAAATCCACATTAGTGCATACTTCTGAATATTATATAGGACTTTAACTATAGGTGAAATTTTTGCATCAAGAGTTTTGAAAAATTCAAAAGCTTGCAATACACATTGCCAATCTGCTTTCTAGAATTTTTAACTAACTTATACCCTCAACAACACTAAATGAAACTATCCACTTAAGTGTATCATTGTTGACATTAAGTTGGCTACTAACTTCTACCTTTTCTAGGTTAACAAGTGGAAAATCATATATCTTACTGTTAATATTTGCCTATGACTTCTTGTGTGATTATAATATTAGTACTTTTGTTGGGCTCCCTGCTCAATGAGGAGCCTGCTTCTCTTACTCTGCCCATCCTCCTGCTTGTGCACTCTCTCAAGTAAATAAATCCTTAAAAAAGATTCTGAATATTTTATGACATTATTTTGTAAATTAATTTTATTTTTCTCTTTTTTTCTTAAAAAAATTTTTTTTTAAGATTTTATTTATTTGACAGCGAGAAACACAGCTAGAGAGGGAACACAAGCAGGGGGAGTGAGAGAGGGAGAAGCAGGCTTCCCACCGAGCAGGGAGCCCGATGTAGGGCTCGATCCTCAGTCTCTGGGATCATGACCTGAGTGGAAGGCAGTCGTTTAACCAACTGAGCCACCCAGGCGCCCCTCTCTTTTTTTCTTGTAACCCACTTCCTCTTTCTTTGATTTTTGTTTTTGAGTTCAGTATTTTTTTTTCTCCAGTATATCAAACAGTTTTTAAGGATGTCTTTTATTTTTCTTTTTATCTAGAACATGTTTATGAAACACACAAGCAAGATCATGGAATGCTCTGCTTATGTGTGTGTGTGTATAGTGGGTCCAGACACAGGAGTGCTAGAGTTGGAAATCTGGTAGGCTTATTAGTATTAAACGCTTGTGTTTCTCTAGTGTCTCCTGATGACATCAACAAGAAAAGAGTTCCTGATGACATCAACAAGAAAAGAGTTTCTGAGGAATACTGCTTTGTGGAAAACAGCATGAAAATGTAAACTTTAATTTAAGACAAATTAGTGCAAAAATTATTCAATGTTTGTAAAAAGAAAAACCACACCATGCCAGTCCTCTATTCTCCAAACTACAGAACATAATTTACATCTTTTCTAACATCAGGGGATAGGACCCTATAGGTCAGAAGCGTCAAGAAAATCCTCAGTAATCTAAGCACTGAATTTCTGAATGCAAAGATGACAGGAAATAAAACCAGAGCATGCATATTGTGCAGCACAGCGTAGAAGTAAAACATCTTTAGCTTCAGTGGACATTTGTTTTCTACTATTAGCACAGCCATTTATCAGGTCTCTGATAGTTGACAACAGTGTTAAACGCTTATCCTCTGTAGTTTGGAGAATCAAGGTATCAATATTTTATTAGAGTTAGACATAATACAGACTTGTAGCATCTGACATATGTGGCTCATAGTAGCTGAGTAAACTATTGGACTAATTACTATTTCTTGGTAATGGACACAGTTATAAGCTTTCCTCTGATGACCAGTTTCCACATTTTAAAAATTCTTCATGGGTGTAACTCCTCGAGTTATTATAAGTTAAATGTCATGAATTTAATCATTAAAATTTCACTTTCATAGCAAAATAAACACTGTACCTAAAAACAAGTTTATTTTTAATATAGTGGACACAGTATTTGTTACAATGATGACCAAAAATGATTGTAGTAATTTAAGTGCAAACAATTAAAAAAGAGCTTTATAGAAAAATATGGGGAAAGGTGAACTAAATTTCTATACCCATATGTGTGAATGTAATTTGTATTAAATAATTCTTTTTGAAATGTGTATTTTAAAAAGTTATTGAAAAATCAGAGGTTAGGAATATTGGAATGCACTTTTCATTTGCAAAAAAAGATTATTTTTATTTTCTGGTGATACACTAATGCTAATATATTAATAAATAATATTTATAAAATATATATTGTAATATTAAATGGTAATACCAAACTTTAATTACTAGCATTTAAAATCTTCTCTGATATGGGAATCATCTTCATTACAATTGTTTTTATAAACTTTCTCTTATTACATGAATCAAGATATTGATCAAAAGTCCTTTTACAGACTTTGACAATTCATTGAAACAAAACCAATTCATATGATTATATTTAATATCTTCAAAGATTTTCAAATTTTATTTGCATTTTTTCCCCCTGATTTGAACAGTCATTTAGGACTTTGAAACCATGCAGACATTGGCATAGGACAATCAGAACTTCAGGCTGTATGTGCAGACCAACGACTTTTGTCCCGATTGAAATAAATTTCCAGACCCAAGATGGAGCCTCTCCTCTCTTGTCCCTGGCAAGTCAGCAAGCTGAAGTTTCATGTTTCTGTGAAGGCTGCTTGCCCAGGAACTTAGTACATGCAGTTGGCCAATTCCCAAAAGCTAAGCTAACTCTGGGCTCTCTATACCTGTTTTCTTTTCCTTGATCTTTCTAAAGAAGGTCAGAAATGCAAGCTTCTAGCCAATCAGGCCCTGTTCTCACCGTGGCCGCTTCCGGGTATGAAACTCCTGCCAAAATCCCTCCCGTGCAGCCTGCGCTGTTGGGGAGATGCTAGACTCCTCCTGGCCGTACCCTGTTTTAACTTGAATAAAGGGCATCAAACTGGTCGCTAAATAGTTTTAGTTTTGACATGTTGACAGTCTCGCGAAGAAGGTGGGACCCAAGACAGCTGCTGGAATTCCAGGACTGCCGCCCACACCTGGCAGAGCTTCCCTTCCAGCTGTTTTGACTCTTCTTGCTCTCTGAGATCGGTAAATTTTCTCGGATGGAGCTCCGCGGCTTTCGCGTTCTGAGCTCTTCGAGTTTGTTTCTTTTAATCCTTCCAGAGGCAAAATTGAGGTGTGAGGATACGCATTTTTCAGTGAGTTCTGGTGGGGCACACACAGCATTTGGGTCTGTGGCCGAGTTCATGCACAGGGTAATCGGCTTCAAGAGGACTTCACAGGACTCAGGCGCTGTGCTCCAGCAGCCGGAAAATTTACCAGCCGGTTGAATTAGGTTTAGAAAATAATGGCCTAAAGATAGCAAGAAAGGCTGCTGTGGAGGGACTCACAAAAGTCTTGAGGTAAGTGCACTGTCAGAACCACCGGGGAACTTGGAGGGGTAGTTGGGAATTGGACGGTTTTGACCACCCAAGACACTTCAAAATCTAAATGGGCACAAGTCATACTATTAAAAACCATTACAGTGCTCATGGCTATAAAGAAATCTTGAGAAAGGAAAATCTGTTGTCAATGGGCACTCAGAAGCCAAGCTGCAAAATTGGTGGACAGGCATCTAGCACTAGAAAGCTGTTATATTCCTTACCACCTAACTTTAAGACTCCTGTGATAGGATAAATTGGTCGTGGAATATATTAGAATGACACTAGGTCACCTGTCAACCTAAGAAAATTTCTGTGCAACAAGATACACTGTGAAAAACCAAAGAATTCCTAATCTAGCAGCACACCCCTTTTAAGGTATTAATTTAGCTCTGAGAAACCCAAAATTTAGCTAAATAAATGGGATCCTCAAGTTTCAAAGAATGGAATATGTCATCTTCCACATACCTGCTTATTTTTGTCTCTAAAAACTGTGGTCTGGTAGCTATGGATATCTTTTTTAAAAAAGGCAAAATTTTACTAAGGCAATTCAGAATACAATGGTCATTATGAGAAATGTTCCAATTAAATACAATAGTCCTTTTAAGAAATGTACTTGAAAGCAAGGCCTCCCAAATCAAACTAAATGGGATGCCTATTTAAATTGGCACGCAGAGGCTTTAAAAGCTTTCAAGATTCTAAAATAGCTTCACTGAAAACTTCATTGCAAAAGGCTAATGAGAAAGTAAAGACAGAAGAGGTACCTAAAACAAAAGAATATATATAAGACTGTGTGATCAATACTGTATCACTCCACTGTTCTTTTTCCTAAGTATTCAGTCTGCTAATCCTCCATCTGAATTGCCTTTCTACTCTGAAGAGACTGAAAGAGCATAACCAGAAGTCTACCAAGCTAGTGGCCTTATTAGTTGCACTAGCTCTGCAGAAACCTAAAACAATAGCCTAGCTTTCCCCCTTTGTACCCTGTTAGGGGTCTATCATCAAGACACTGTCCCAGACATTGATGAAACATGGGAAAAAAGTGAAACACAAGGAAAAAAAGATTATGCTCATAGGTTATGTTAAATCCTTTCACACTATCTGGAATGCCCCATAACGTCCCTTAAAGGAGGGCTACCATATGGGCCTCTCCCAGGGTTTAAGGACTCCAAGGGATTCTTTGGTAAGCTGCTACAATCATTCCTTTAAATAGGCAAGGGGAAACTCAAATTTTAAAAAAATGGAAAGCTTTGCCAAATTTTTGTAGCCATCAGGGCTGCAATGTCTTATTTTAAACCCCATTCTTCCCGGAGCCTGCTGATAGGATCCTGGGAAAACTGGCAGAAGCCATCAAAGAATTCTTACCATAGAATTTTTAAGAGTTCACTTTCTGGAATCTCTGTAAAGCTTGGTTTATTATAAGTGCAAATGGCAGCATTAACAGAAATTTTGGAGCTAAACAAAACTGAAAAGGAAAGATGTAAGACACCAATTCTAAGACTCATATACAACCATAGCTATGTTTAAGTCTATTGTTCTTCTTTTCATAATTGCAGTTACACAAAAGGAACAAAGTTATATTCAGCTTTTTAGCATAGCGTCATAAAACAAACAAAAACAATCCATTTCTAGATTCCCTTTCCAGTGTGTTTCCTCAGAATTCATATTCACACATCAGTAACTTAGATTTTTGGCATCTTTTAACATCCTCCTTCATGACTCTGATATGTCTCTGTTATTAACTTAAATTATTATACAGGCTTGTTGAAATCCTACTAATCCTCCAACTCTTGGCTCACATTTTACATTTTAAACATAGCTTTCTGAAATACCAACCAATAGGAAGCAATCTTTCTTTATTCTAAATAACAGGATTAGTATGCTTTCCAAAATGTACTGACTCTTCATTTCCAGGCCACTCAAGCACAGTGTCTTGGTCTGGTTGTGGAAAACTATTTTACGCTTTGGATATTCTTAACATGTCTCTTCTTGTGCCATTTCCTTAATATAAAGAAATCCTCAGAGTGAAAGATATGCACTGTAAATTCTTCATATATACATTTATGTACACATTCACAGAGAAACACATTTGCATACCACATCCATGTCTTAAATATCATGTTTAAGAACAAATGATCACAGATTATAAACTACTTGACAAAACTAAAATCTTCATCCACTGTATTTTTATTGAAAAGAACAAATAAGATTTTAGATGAATTGATTTTCTTATTATTATTTTGTGATAACCACCCACTATCATTAGTAACAAGGCAAATTAAAGCATCATTATTAATATTATTCATCCTACCCAGATAATTGACTAAGGCAGATGATCCTAGTATCAGAGTTAAAATAACATTTGGGGATTGTTTTCATTCTTTATTATTTTTTATGCTTTTGAAAATTTGGCTTTGTAAACAAGTTTTTGTGGAATTTCACATTGTATTCTTTTATTCATCCTACATGAGTTTTATCAGCCTGTTATGTGTGGAAAATATTTCACCATCCAAAATTAAAAAAAAAAAATGTTATCCTGAAATGCTTACCTTGAAATAAATGTGAGATAATAATCTTGGATTATTTTTCAAAATCTATCTGCATTATGAATTTTTTCTTAATGTATAGGCTTTTCCCTACCTTGTAACAACTATAGGATATTTTTATGGTTGCTTCATTGTTATGAATTACCTATATGGAGAGTTGTTAGAAGCAGAAAGAAAGAGATAACAAGTATGTGTTGGAGTATATATACCACTTATGTAATTCACATACAGGTAATTTCCATAGCAAAATAAATTACAGTGATTACATAAGACACTTAAAATGCCTTCTTTCTTTCTTTCTTTCTTTCTTTCTTTCTTTCTTTCTTTCTTTCTTTCTTTCTTTCTTGGGGGGGTAATGGTTTGTGACTTTTACATTAGAAAAGAAAGGAGAGTGGGCGCCTGGGTGGCTCAGTTGGTTGGGCGACTGCCTTCAGCTCGGGTCATGGTCCCGGAGACCCGGGATCGAGTCCCACATCGGGCTCCCTGCTCGTCGGGAAGCCTGCTTCTCCCTCTCTCACTCCCCCTGCTTGTGTTCCCTCTCTGGCTGTGTTTCTCTCTGTCAAATAAATAAAATCTTTAAAAAAAAAAAAAAAAAAAAAAAAAAAAAAAAAAAAAAAAAAAAAAAAAAAAAATTAAAAAAAAAAAAAAAAAAAAAAAAAAGAAAGGAGAATGAATAAAGATAAAACATCTTCGAGCAATATAGAATGTTATGCACAGTAAGAACTGAGTAGCTGTTGCCAGTTTATAACTTTTTTCACATTAAAAGGAATAACTCTGGACTGAGGCTAAAAATGATAATATAAAAACTTTCCAGAAAAAAATAGATGTTGTCAGGATTTTATAGCTAAAAGTGCAACATAAATCTTGGAGGATCCATTGTGATCCAAAGCAGTTACTTCAAGACAACATTAATAGTGCTTGTCTTCAAATAAAACTGGACTAGGGCAGAGCACTTCAAAATGACTTTGGAAAGGGAAAGTATCCTAATATGGATTGAAGTCAACCCTCTAATATATAGTAGAGTTGTTTATTATTATGCCTTATATTCTTCATAACACATATGACAGTGATTAACATATTATTTTTAATTATTAACTATTATATTATCTAAGTAACATATGATAGTTACTAATGAGAGTCGAAGGTCACAGGAAAAAACAGTGAGTGATCTGAAAGTCACTTAACTATATGTTATTTATACCTACCGCATAGTAACTGATCCATAATTACTTGGTAAATGATGAAGTTAAGCTTTGGAGAATCTTACAAACCACTGTATGCTTTAATTCTTTTTGAATTTCAAATATTTGTCATATAATTAATATTCACAAAGGCTAATTCTTGATTCTCACACCATGACATCCCCTCCCCCATTTCAGTCAATGTCATGATCATTGTATCCATAGTCAGGTCCCAAACCAATCAACCAGATAAACAAAACCAAAGTCACTTCTCATTACCTTCTCTTATATCTCTCAACCAGTACTATATTTTTCTGAACATATACTCCAAAGCTCTCATCTCACTCTACAACCACTATCAGCAACCTTGAGAAAGTGCCATAAGTTTTTCCTGGACCACCTTAAAAACCTCCAAAACTGATCTTCACTTGGAGTTTCGTCTTCTCTACTCTCTAGATTGTAAACAGTGTGACTTAATATCAATTAAATAATAAATAAATCAAGCCATTGACTCCCCTGCTGAAAAATTTCTATAGCTTTCCAATAGTTTTTGAATAAAAGTCCCTCTAATCTCAGTTTTTGAGATCCTACAGGAAGTGCCTTCTTTCTCTTCAACTTCCTCTTTTTGTATCTCTCTGGTCTAGCAACACTGGCCTTTTTTTTTTTTTTTTTTTTTTTTTTTTTTTTTTTTTTTTTTTTTTTTTTTTTTTTTAACATGCACTGTTTGTTCCACTTCAAGATCTTTGTATAAGTTTCTGCCTCTGGGTGAACTACTCTTCCCCCAGACACTTGCATGGTTGACTAACTCTTATTATTCAGGTCTTACTTCAGAAGTCTACCTTGTGGCGGCGCCTGGGTGGCTCAGTTGGTTAAGCAACTGCCTTCGGCTCAGGTCATGATCCCGAGACCCGGGATCGAGCCCCACATCGGGCTCTCTGCTTGGCGGGAAGCCTGCTTCTCCCTCTCTCACTCCCCCTGCTTGTGTTCCCTCTCTCGCTGTGTTTCTTGCTGTCAAATAAATAAAATCTTAAAAAAAAAAAGAAGTCTGTCTTGTGAAGCCTTCTCCGACTATACTCTCTGAGACAGGTCATAGGTACTCTCTACCATAGTGTCCAAATTTATTTTACTTATGAGACGTAACAATCAGATATTGTCACGTCTGTTTATTTATTGTCCAACACCCCACTACATACGAAGTCCACAAGGTAAGTTAATCTTGTTTCATAACTTTGAAGAATGCCTAAAACATAGAAAAGAGTTGGAAATTGAATATTCAATGAAAAAGTGAGTTTAAATTACTCAGGATAGGATAGAGATGGACAGGAATTATTAAAAATATATCTAATAGAGATCATTCCCTTTGAAAGCTCGTGTAATAGTCTGACTCGACTTTTTTATGTTTGATTGATAATACTTTTCAAGTGTCAGACATCCTTTTACCTCTGTTGGCCCATATCTAGGCAAACTCATATGAAAGTTTGCCCCACTCCTTGACTTTTACAGTCTGTGGGATGTTCATTCCATAAAAACTCCTGCATACTTAGGAACTCTTATCCCACTCCCAACCATAGCCATTCGTGTTTTCGTTACGTAAGTGACTCCAGCCAATTCTGGGTCCTCTTAGGCACTACCCCCTCTTCTCAGAAAGTCCCATGATGTTAGTAATAAAACTTTCATACCTTCTTGGTGTATGTCTATGTTATTTGTGTTGATATCTGACCTATTAATTAGGAGGGGCTCTATACCATCTTCTCATGGTGACAAGAGCTGCTCTTTTCTTATTGGGAATTTCAAAATAAAAATCAGATCATGTCACTGTAGGACATTTTGCTTTAATGCCACTGTATAATGTGGATGTTTTAAAATTGTTTCTACTTTTATATATATGTAACTTCAATGTTGTTGATTCTTGCTAAATATTTTTGAGAGTATTTTTCAGTTAAATTATGAAGTTCTTAGTTTATATCAAATCTGGGTGAATTAATATTGTTTGTAACATTAGTGTAAAGTTTTCATGATACATATTACATTTATGGAATTAGAACCATGGCTCTCTAATTTTATAGTGTATTTACTTGGTTGTTAAAATTAACGTTTTTTGATGAAATGAATTAGTATTCATTATTAAACTGTGTAATCTAAACATTTGCTAAGAAATCATCAGATCAGGGGCACCTGGGTGGCTCAGTTGGTTAAGCCACTGCCTTCTGCTCAGGTCATGATCCCCAGAGACCCGGGATCGAGTCCCACATCGGGCTCCCTGCTGGGCAGGAAGCCTGCTTCTCTCTCTCTCTCACTCCCCCTGCTTGTATTCCCTCTCTGGCTGTGTTTCTCTCTGTCAAATAAATAAAATCTTTAAAAAAAATAAATTATCAGTTTACAAACTGAAGTATGGTTAAGAAGATGTCATGTGAAAATACTGTTCACAGATTATTGTGAGAAGATGAAAAGGTTGTCAAGATGTGATTTCAAACTTATTTGTAATCACTTTGTGACAATTATAATAACTACAACTCAATAATACAATGAGAAAATCAGAAACTAATCAGTCATCTTTATCTGCAGTTACTAAAAGATGTCAGGGGGCATCTACAGGGACAAGCACACAGGCCAGACTCAAAAGACTGGCTTAACTCTAATTTATGTTGATTAAATTTCATTATAGAAGTCAATAATACAGCAGCATATACCTTAGTCTATATGTTGAGTTAAGAAAAAGAAAGTGTTGTTGTTGAGTCTTAGTTTTCATTTCTCTAGGAAAGAATGAGCCTCTTAGAAGGAAGAGAAGTGTACCTAATGCAACTGTATGGGTCTTATTTAGACAGTTGTGGGAGAGATGACTCTTCAATGTGGAATGTGCCTAGGTTCCACAAGCTTCCATCAAGGCCAGCATTGTTTGATCTGTTTTATAAACACAGTCTTGACACCATATATCATATGTTATATATTATGTACTGTAATTATGTACTAACATACTTTCTTTATTCTGATTCAGTGGTATCTCATTAAAAGACATATTATTCATTTTTTAAATTAATTGGCCATTCAAGAGACAATTATCGAGAGTCAGCTATGTGTCAGGCATTATGCAATTGTATTGTTGTCATGCTCAAACATTTCACAAACTTTTATTTATTTATTTATTTGTTTGTTTGTTTGTTTGTTTGTTTTAAAGATTTTATTTATTTGACAGAGAGAAACACAGCCAGAGAGGGAACACAAGCAGGGGGAGTGAGAGAGGGAGAAGCAGGCTTCCTGCTGAGCAGGGAGCCTGATGTGGGACTCAATCTGTGGGACTCAATCCCAGGTCTCCGGGATCATGACCTGAGCCAAAGGCAGTCCCTTAACCAACTGAGCCACCCAGGCGCCCCCTGCAAACTTTTAAATACTTATTTACTTTAGAAAGAGAGAAAAAGTGCGCTGTGTGCATTTGTGGGGGAGGGGTAGAGGGACAGGGGAGAGAAACTCCAGCAGACTACTAGCTGAACAGGGAGCCCAAGGCAGGGCTCTGTCTCACAACCCTAAGATCATGTCCTGAGCTGAAGTCAAGAATCGACTTAGCCACCCACATGCCCCTGTGCCGCTAACTTTTGATAGATACGTTTTTCTGTCTCAGTGACTACCTGCATGAAAATTGTGCATAAAGTTTCAGAATGCCCACTTGCTTTTATTCTGCTTTAGATTAATGGTTCCCCAACTGCGGTCTGGATATTTTTGCTAGACCATTGACTTAAAAATCAACTTGAGATCCTGTTTAAAATTCAGATTTCAAGTCTCCTCCTCCCACCATCAGAAATTTAATATTTCAGTGGGTGAAACCCAGGAGTCAACATTTTCCTGCCAATTTTGTTAATCATTTCTTTAGAATGCAATATTTGAAATTTGGAAGATTGTCCTTAATTTTACAGTGATCAAGGATAAAAAAAGAAATAGTATATCGGTCCATAATTTCTGAAAAGTCTCCATGCCAGTCTGCTAGGTAAATAATGAGAATCTTTTGTTTTACTAATCTAAAATCCACATCTTTTATTTTAATCTGTAATTCTGTGGAATTCTCTAAATTTACTTTGTAAATGGAGTATTTTCCATGTGATATCACTTAGAAAAATTTCTTGTTTAATGAAAATGAACATGAAAAACTTCATGAAAGAGATCTGATATATAATGACAAGATTATTTTATTGATTTATGTATCATGAGAGTAGATTATAGAACTACATACACAGGGGTGCCTGGGTGGCTCAGTTGGTTAAGCCACTGCCTTCGGCTCAGGTCATGATCCTGGAGACCTGCGATCGAGTCCCACATCAGGCTCCCTGCTCAGCAGGAAGCCTGCTTCTCCCTCTCTCACTCCCCCTGCTTGTGTTCCATCTCTGGCTGTGTTTCTCTCTTTCAAATAAATTAAATCTTTTTTTTTTTTTTTAAAGAACTACATACACAGATAAATTAAATTTACAAGTTCTTTATTTCATAAAAGAACAGTTAACCCATACCAAATACAGATGGATTTTATTTGTATTCTTTTGATTCTTTTAATCTAGAAAGGATGCCTTAATAGAAACATGAAGTTTTTAAAAAACTATCACCAGGAACTAGGTCTAAAATTATTGGTAGATTAGAATTCTGAGAAAAATATATTCTGGAGTGCTGGGCTTCATTTTTCTTAGAAAAATAGAAATATGTCCGTATGCATATTTATCATCTAACCTATCTATCAGGAGAAATGTATTTCTATATTGCATGCTATTAAATGATGCTGGACTAATTCTTAAATGGAATCCACTAAAGCAAAGAGACAGTGAGCTAGACAGGTTGGAAAATATCTTCACATACATCACTCAGCTAGCCATTGAAATGAAAAATCTTCCTCATGGCAGATGAACAGCCTGGAGGTTGTTCGGTTTGTCATAGTGGATAAAGGCTTTTCTAGCACACTGCATTAATTTTTGCCAAGCAAGAGAAAAAAAATGGATTAAATATTTTACACAAACCCAGAGTGCCATATATGTTTTAAAGGTTGAAAGAATTATATATTCAAAGGATTTTTTTTTGTCCTTCCCCTGATAATAGTTTTATATGGTGTATTTAAGGGGAATATAATATCTACTAAAGTTTCTAGTAGACCTTATGAAAAGGAATAGCTCATAGGAAAAGATATCAAGCACCATATGGCAAATAGGGTGACATATTAGTTCCTTGTGACACATCAAGTACAGATATTACTAAAAAATACCAAGTTACAAAGCTGCATGGTCCAATCCCTATCCATATTCTATTCCATAAAGGGAATTGTTCTCCAGGGGCATCTACTGAAAGCATGTAAAAAAGAAATGAGGTTAGTTTTATTAATTTACTTTCTTTACAACTGAATAGCCATAGCGTTATTCTTTTCATTCCCCTTGGCACTACTTTGTTCCTTTCTTTAATAACAGTAAATGTGAAAAATCAGGATTTGTTTTATTCAGCTTCATTTCACTGGGAACGCTGTAGGGAGATGAGATTTGAAGCTATTCACCGTAATGTATAGGATATCTGGATTCACTTTACTGATGATGTGGTATCACTGTAAATGACTCACTTGGGGATGTGCTGCTTTGTCAGAGCATTAAGTCTTGAACTCCTGACTCCCTTTGAGTGGCACTGGCAATTGCTTAGGAAGAATTGCTGAGATCTGTTGGTGGTATTCCTTTTTTCAGTGTTCTGTTGTCAGTGCAAACAGAGCTTGATGGCAAACACAGTGACAACTAAAAAAAGTAGGACATTTGGGATAAGCTTTCTATCATACATAAATAAATGTAAGTTTTCCTACAGAAAACCTAATTCACATGATAAGAGGAATCCCCAAATGGAACTTTTCAATCTGGAGCACCACTCCTTCCATATAGGTGCTGAGAATAAAGTGATGAAATTGGTCGAGATATTTATTCTTATGTCACTTATGCTGTAATATGGAGACAAATAATCAACAAGTATGTGGTACCTATATATATGTACATATAAATTTACATATATATTTATATTGTTATGAAGGGAGAAAGCAATAGTTCAGTGTTGAGAAACAATGAGTGATTAGTGAGGTTTTTTTTGTGAAATAACTTTTAAGTTGACACTTGAAGCTTCGAACAAGTCAGACTTTTAGAATAAATAGAAACCCTTTTTATGTAGAAGGCACAAATATCTATAAAGATCCTGAATTTGGAAACCTGTTAATGCAGAATTTAAGAGCCATAAAGCAAAATTTGAGAGTAAAAATTCATATATCAGTTTTTTCCCACTCATACCTCTTGGTTATTTCCTAAAGTATAGGTACTGTGATAGGCATGGAATTGTATTAAATAACTGTCCAAACCTTATACTCATGAGGCTCCTAGCATATGGGGGGAATTGAGTAGACACAGGGGGAATGAATAAAGGAGCAATTTGTGAATTATTAACATGAAAGAAAGTTCTTAAATTCTGTTTTTCAGTTTGCTCAACAATGAATGAAGAATTAATACTAACTTGGGAAGTTTAGAATCCTGAAATCAATATAAAGGCATGGACATTTTAAAACTTATTTAGGAAATGATTTCATGCTTTAAATTTTAATATGTCTGTAGAAACTCCTATAAGCACCTATAAAACACTCTTATACAGACTGCAAATGGACCTGAAAAAATTGTTTACCTTCTTTTTGGAAAAGCAGAAATTAAACTCTTAGCTTGAAACAAACTCTCAGAAGATTTAACTCCACTGTAGTAACCTATTTTGTTTAGAGAATAAGAAAATTCGTCTTTTTTTCCATTCAACTATGAGAAAAAAATGTTACAATCTTGCTTGCAAAGAGTTTTTATATATTTTAAATGAATGTATTATAAAAAATATAATCTCTTTGAAAGTATTAGTATATTAAGGTTAAGTTTATTTCTTTTTTTAAAAAAGATTTTATTTATTTGACAGAGAGAAACACAGCCAGGGAGGGAACACAAGCAGGGGGAGTGAGAGAGGGAGAAGCACGCTTCCCGCGGAGCAGGGAGCCCGATGTGGGGCTCGATCCCCGGTCTCCAAGATCATGATGTGAGCCAAAGGCAATCACTTAACCAATTGAGCCAACTAAGGTTAAATTTAAAATCTTTTTTGGCTACTCCTCCAATCTAAGTATCTGCTTCTTTCTCAGGTATTATCCATTTAAACATTTTACCTAATATATTTTATACATAAATATTCATAAACATGTGCTTGTAAAATATAGAAAATGTGTTGTAATATTTCAGATTTTATATATTTATTTCTGTGAATATTTTGCTAGGAGTGTGATTTTAATATCATATGGAATCATCACAATTTTTAATACATAACATTTTTATTCAGTTAAAACAGACTAGGTATGGCATAAAACTAGGATCACAAAATTGAAAAAAAGAAGGAGAAAAAAAATAGAAAAAATCCATAGGGATCCAGATACTAAGTAAGCTGATAAATATATTTAGTACTATGATTACTATGTTACAGAACATAGGAGAAAAGCTGGACAATTTTGCTACAGAATTATAATTTATTAACCAATATTAATTCTAAAATACAGAATAAATCTAACATTAAGAACTCAGATGGTATTAAATATAAGTAAGTCACATTGAAGACGAGATTATAGAACTGGTAAATGATCAACAGAGAATTTCTAAAACATTGTGCTGAGAGGAAAAGTAAGAATGAAAGGATAGAAATTAACTATAGAGGCACATGGGTATCCACAAAATGTTTAATATTCATATAGCTGCATCCCTGCGGGAAAGAAGAGAATAACATGAAAAGGATTTTAAAAGATATTGGATCTTGAAAAAAAAAACATTTAAAACTAAATATTTAAAACTATAATGGATTTTTTTTCAAAACTGATAAAATGCATCAACTCAGATTCAGAATCTTGTTAAAATACAAACAGAATATGATAAAATTGCTGAAAAGTAGATTGATAGAGGAAACTTGAAAGCAAAGAGAAAAATAAATAATTTCAAGGAACAATAGTAAGAATAGCCAGGTTTTCAAAAAATATGACATTTGGAAGCAACTGGCTCAGTTATTTAAACTTCCAAATATTAGTCTACCTGGAACTCTATACCCTCTCAAAAATGAAGAAAATAAGTTTTAAATTAAGTAAAACATAAAAGATTTGTCATTAGAAAACTTTATCTGACAAACGGGAGCACCTGGGTGGCTCAGCCAGTTAAGCATTTGACTTTTGGTTTTGGCTCAAGTCTTGATCTCAGGGTCCTAAGATTGAGGCCCCTAGTTAAGTTCTAAGCTCTGCGTTCAATGCAGAGTCTGCTTGAGTTTCTCTCTCCCACTACTTCTGCTCCTCTCCCCTCATTTTCTCTCTCTCTCTTAAATAAATAACTAAATCTTAAAAAAAGAAAAAGGAAAATTAAAGGAAATACTCTTAAAATGAAACATGGTTGTGGGAGGCATGGGAATGGGAAATATGTGCATAATATTAATGGACACTTTTAGAATTTACTCTTTACTAGTAATATATTACAGGGCTTAAAACATAAAATTAAAATGCATTGTAAAAATAATAAAATGAGGCAAATGGTGTTGCCATGTAATGCAAATCTAGCAAAGTCAGAGAAATGGTATAAATAATAGTATTTATTAAATTACATTAACTACATATAAGAGTTACAGTCTATAAGAAACTACTAAAATGATAGTAAATAAAGGTGAAAGCAAATTTAAACCCTAATACCAAACACTATATGACCACAAGAGTGACCAAATGAGAAAGATTGAAAATAACAAGTATTGATAAAGACATTAAAGACTTTATATTTCTGGTTGAAACACTGGTTTGGAAAATGGCATGATGAAGTCCCAAAAGTTCACTTTTGCTTTTGTTTCCTTTGCCTTTGGAGATGTGTCTTGAAAGAAATTGCTGTGGCCAATGTTGAAGAGGTTATAACCTATGTTCTCCTCTAGGATTTTGATAGATTCTTGCCTCACTTTCAGGTCTTTCATCCATTTCAAATTTATCTTTGTGTATGGTGTAAGAGAATGGTCGAGTTTCATTCTTCTCTGCATAGCTGTCTAATTTTCCCAGCACCATTTATTGAAGAGACTGTCTTTATTCCACTGGATATTTTTTCATGCTTTTTTAAAATTATTTGACCATAGAGTTGAGGGTTTATATCTGGACTCCTTACTCTGTTCCGTTGGTCTATGTGTCTGTTTTTGTGCCAGTACCATGCTCTCTTGGTGATTACAGCTTTGTAATAAAGCTTAAAATCAGGCTGCACAATGCCTCCAGCTTTGTGTTTCTTTTCAACATTGCCTTAGCGATTTGGGGTCTTTTCTGATTCCATAAAAAATTTAGGATTGTTTGTTCCAGTAGTTTGAAAAATGCTGGTGGAATTTTGATCGAGATGGCATTGAAAGTATAGATTGTTCTGAGCAATATAGACATTTTAACAGTGTTTATTCTTCTGATCCATGAGCATAGAAGCTTTTCCATCTTTTTATGTCTTCTTCAGTTTCTTTCATAAGTGTTCTGCAGTTCCTCAAGTACAGATCCTTTATGTCTTTGATTGGGTTTATTCAAAGGTATCTTAGAGTTTTTGGTGCTATACTAAATAGAATCAATTCTCTAACTTTCCTTTCTGTATTTTCATTGTTACTGTATAAGAAAGCCACTGATTTATGTGCATTGATTTTGTATCCTGTCACATTACTGAATTGCTCTATGATTTCTAGTAGTTTGGGGGAGGAATCTTTTGGGTTTTCCATATAAAGTATCATGTCGTCTGCAAAGAGAGAGAGTTTGACATCTTTGCCAAAATAAAAAGCTTCTGCAGAGCAAAGGAAACAGTCAACAAAGCAAAGAAACAAAACAACAAAACAACAAAACAAAAACACACAGAATGGGAGAAGATTTTCACAAATGACACTACAGAATAAGGGCTGATATTCAAGATCTATAAAGAACCCCTCAAACTCAACAACCAAAAAAAAGATAATCACATCAAAAAATGGGCAGAAGACATGAACAGACACTTCTGCAAATAAGACATACAAATGGCTAACAGACACATGAAAAAATGTTCATCATCATTGGCCATCAGGGAAATTCAAATCAAAACCACATTGAGATACCACCTTACACCAGTTAGAATGGCCAAAATTAGCAGGACAGGAAAAAAAACAAATGTTGGAAAGGATGTGGAGAAAGGGGAACCCTCTTACACTGTTGGTGCAAGTTGGTGTGGCCACTTTGGAAAACAGTGTGGAGATACCTTTAAAAACTAAAAATAGAGCTACCCTATGACCCTACAATTGCAATACTGGGTATTTACCCACAAGATACAGACATAGTGAAAATAAGGGCCATATGTACTCTAATGTTCATAGCAGCAGTGGCCACAATTGCCAAACTGTGGAAAGAGCCAAAGTGCCCTTCAGCACATGAATGGATAGAGAAGATATGGTCCATATATACAATGGAATATTACACCTCCATCAGAAAGGATGAATACCCAACTTTTGTATCAACATGGATGGGACTGAAGGAGATTATGCTCAGTGAAATAAGCCAAACAGAGAAAGTCAGTTATCATATAGTTTCACTTACTTGTAAAGCACAATGAACAACATGTAGAACATTAGGAGAAGGAAAGAAAAAGTGAATTGGGGTAAATCTGAGGGGGGGAGCATGAGAGACTATGGACTCTGAGAAACAAACTGAGAGTTTTGGGAGGAAGGGGGTTGGGAGGGTGGGTCAGCCTGGTGGTGGGTATTAAGGAGGGCATGTATTGTATGGAGCACTGAGTGTGATGCATAAACAATGAATCTTGGAACACTGAAAAAATAAAATTAAATTAAAAAAAATTGGCATGATATATACACTAAAGCTTAATATATGCATACTCTATAAACCAGGATTTCAACTCTTAGAAATTCAGGCAGGAAATAAAAATACATTGCCATTTATTTATCATAATCAAACATTGAGAAAAGAGGGATATTTTTATAAAATGGAACACTAAACAATATTTGACATTAGTAAACTGCAGCTATTAGAGAGGGATGACAAGTACAAACATATTATCTACTTAAAAGAAGCCAAAAATAATTGTTTTCATATTTTGTATTACTATGTTATATAATGTTTCAAAACTAACAATACCAGAGCCCCCTGGGTGGCTCAGTTGGTTAAATGTTAGACTTGATTTCTGCTCAGGTAATGATATCAGTGTCCTGAGACTGAGCCCCACAGCAGCTCTGCGCTGGGCTTGGAGCCTGCTTAAGATGCTCTCACTTCCTCTCCCTCTGCTCCTTGAATCCCATCCCCTCTTAAAAAAAAAAAAATCCCATCTGTTCTGGTTTAGAGTTGTTTGTAGTCATTTTGTTTGTTGTAAGTCATAAATTATTAGGCAAATGATAATACAAGTCTTTTTACCTACCAATGAGATGTTACTGATTTTCTCCTATTTTTCTACTACATATCCCATAGTAAAAAATGGATAGTTTTTAAAATGTTAAACCATTTGCAACAATGTGGGTGGAACTAGAGGATATTATGCTAAGCAAAATAAGTCAATCAGAGAAAGGCTTATCATATGATCTCACTGACATGAGGAATTTGAGAAATAAGACAGAGGATCATAGGGGAAGGAAGGGGAAAATGAAACAAGATGAAACCAGAGAGGGAGACAAGCCATAAGAGAGTTTTAATCTCAGGAAATAAATGGAGGGTTGCTGGAGGGGCGGGGGGTGGAGAGGATGGGGTGACTGGGTGATGAGCACTGATGAGTGCTGTGAATTGTGTAAGACTGATGAGTTACAGACCTGTATATACCCCTGAAATACATGATAGATTATATGTTAATTTAAAAAAATGTTAAACCTTATTTCAATGCTTGAAAAGCACCCTAACTTATTTATATAGCCTACTGTGTTTGATTTGCTTATATTTAATACTTTTATGTCCCTGTCCTAGTCCTCTTGGTAATAGAGTACAAGGGATGTGTAATGTAAATGGTGCATCTTTCAACTATTTTCTGTCTCTAGAATATATTGTATAAAACTAAAAATTATCACTTCTTTGAAAACAATTTATATTGTAAAATCACAGATTCTGTTTCCACTTTGAGTGGAATTATGAGTACTATTTTAAAATCTTCTATTCTAAATGATTAGTGAATTTTGTATTCTGAGGTAGACAAAGAGTTCGTTCTAAATATTATGTAAATTTAAATTTGATTTTTTTTTTCTTAAACATATTCCTTAGAAAGTGTTCTTGTGACTTTCTGAATATTTGGATGATTTTTAAATGCTATATTTATATTACTGAGACCTAATTTTATTAAATATGTTATGAGACTAGGTTGTTAATGTTCTAAAATATTTCTAGATTGTTTTTTCCACACTGTCACTTTCCCTGGTCTACATTTATTTGAAAACCATGTGTAATCTCTTTTAGGGGGTGGCATGTATATATTTTACTAAGGGTCTGTTGCAATTAACGTGAAATTATCTTTCACCATTTTCTAACTTGTAATATTTTCTGAGTGTAAAATATTGGATTGAGGATTATTTTCTCTCACAGAATTTCCCACTATTCTTTGGCTTCTATATTTTTAACTTAAGAGTCTACTGAGTTCAAATTATATTTCTTATGCAAGTAGTATTTTTTTAAAAATTTGCCTTTTTAAGAGATATTTTCTATGTATATGATGCTCTGCAATTTCATAAAAATGTGTGTAGATGATACCTTTTTATTTATATTTCTGGTGATTTCCTATAGTTTCCAAATATACATTTTGAAATCTTTCAAAAATTTTGGAAAATACTAAGATACTGTATTTTCAAATATTGTATTTTTTTTTATTCTTCCTATTTTCTTCCTTTAGGAATTCTATTCTCATGAAATATATTCACTCTCCTCATTCTGCCCTCCCTTTCTATTCAAATTCTCTTACATTTTTTTAAACTTTGTCTCTCCAAATTACATCTGAGATTTAGGTCCATCCTCTAGTTTACTAATTCTCTTTACCTATTTCATTTTACTGTATGTATTTAGTCAGTTTTGTTTTAATGTTTACAATTTTATTTTCTAAAAATTTTGTTTTCTTCTCAAAATATTTCTGGCTCTTTTTTATAGTCATTTGGTCCTTATTTGTGTTTGTAATGCTTTATATTTGTACTTATGTTTATTTTTGTTTAATTTATTTCTGGTTTTGAAACAGAAAATTCTAATATAATTATTGAGCCCTATTATTACTGCTTTTTGTTTCTTCCAATATAATTCATGTTGAGTCTATTCTTTACCAATGTAATGATTTTTTTATTATTGATTTGTATTTAGCTTAAATTCTCAAGTAGGAATCCATAGAGACTCTTGTTTTACTTATGGTTTGTTGACTTCAATTTCCCATATCGCAGAGGAGGATTTTAAATGGCTAGCACTTTTCATGAGAATGAGATTGACAATTCCTTTTGTTTTTATATATTTTGTTCTATAATTTTGGCAAGTATCACAGTAGGTTTAATGATTGAATTTAATCTGACTCCTTATTTATATATTTATCATTTATTCAATAAATCTATGATGCTCAATAGGTGCTAAGAAACACATTAAGTCATTAAACACATACTGATTTTCTAAAATGAATGAACCTATCAATGTTTTTAGTCCTGGGACCATAGATATGGAAGATACAGTTATGGTCTCAGTTCTTTTTTTTTTTTTTTTTTTAAGATGTACTTATTTACTTGACACAGAGAGAGAGATAACAAACAGGCAGAGAGGCAGGCAGAGAGAGAGGAGGAAGCAGGCTCCCCGCTGAGCAGAGAGCCCGATGTGAGACTCGATGGTCTCAGTTCTAATGAAGTTAGTGACTCATACACACCATACACCATACACTCATACACATCCAAAAAATGTTTGGATATTTTTTTAATATCCAAACATTTACCTATGGCACATGAATTATTTGGATGCTTTGCTTTCTTTTCTACTAAACAAACAATTAAAAGTTTTTATTTTTATGTAATTGTAATACTTAGAACCAAAGGGTAGTATAAGGATGCAATAGCAGAGCAACTTGACCTAGAAGTCCGATTAGGGATTATTTTCTTAAAGAAAAGAAAATAAAGGTCAAATCCAGAGAGTAAAGGAAACATTCAAGGCAGAGGGTAAAGCATTTCTAAAAGCCCTTATAATATGTTCAAAGGAAAGAAAGAGGGTCATTGTAGATGTAAGCCATGGAGTAAACAGCTATGGAATGAGTGAGGTGAGCTGTTTCAAGATGAAACATAGGAGGGCAACAGACAAGACTGTGGACTGCATTATGACTTTACATTTTATTTTAAGATAAATGAGTCAAAATTGAAGTGATCATGTAGGGAACTAATAATGTCATGTGTTTATTTTAAAATATCCCTCTTCCTATGCCATGAATAAAGTACATTTAATATATGTATAATTTCATGTGTTATTAGATGTGCGTATGCATATTTTTTGAATGTGATAAGCATAGCATGATATCTAACTTCAAAAAACTATGTGCAGTAGATGAAATATGCAGTGGGTGTTCCTTAAATGTCAAGTGACAGGATGAAATTTTGAAAGTATATTTGTGAGAATTTGTATATGTGTGTGTATTCTTGAATACATTTTGGGTAGGATACCCAAGTTAAAAAAAAGACTAAGTATAGATGTTAGCTGACCTGGCTTTAGCGTGTTAGTATTTGTTGATACAAAGAAAGACAGTTAAGTAAACTTTCGCTTCAATAATGCTAGGCTTAAATACATCAACATCAGCTCCCATCATTATACTGGTTGATAACTGAGAAATCTAATCAATGTTTCACTATTTTTTAATATCCAAATATTTACCTATAGCACATGAATTATTTGGATGCTTTGCTTTCTTTTCTACTTTTAGGTTATATTTTTCACTCGGTGTTTATCATCTAAAGTTTGTTTTAGGAGTTAGAGATATTGCTGGCATTTGGACATTAAATATAGATTCACTGTTTTCCATGAAAATGGATATCCAAAATATTATTCCAACTCTTTGGCACTTATGCATTTTTTCCAATCTTATCACTCCCCTATACCCTGTGTTGAAAATTAGATAAGAAAGACCTGTATTTCATCAAATTTTCTTAATTTCTATGCCTGGGGCATATTATATGCCAATTCAACAACCTCCTTATTTTTATCCATAAGTTAGTAATATTAACTACCTTATGGTGTTGTGTCAAGCAGTTATTACAATCTTTTATTTTTCCCTGTTCCTTTTATGTTAATGTTTATTGAAACTATGATACCCTTTTCTGAGAAGTGGCAGATACTCATAAACATTTCTTGCATTTGCACATAATAAGCCAATTCTTATAAGTACAGCACTTTTTATTTGATTTTACCTTAAGAGGTCTTAAAAGGGTACGGGGAAACTAAATATAGATTGAAATCAAAGTACAGTATACTTTGTAAATTTTTGAAAATTGGTTGAATTCTAGCATTATTTTGAACAATGGAAAATGAAAAAGATAGCACAACTTGGTCAAATCCAAGCTTAATTGTTATATTTGAGCTGATTGATATTTCCATCTCTCTATTGTTCTAGTATATGCAATTATATGGATTATTTTTTTCAAGAACTTGACTTATAATGATCATTCTCTAATTTAGCTTGTAATGATTGTTCTTTTAAATTTCACAATAATGTGGGGCACCTGGGTGGCTCAGTTGGTTAAACAGCTGCCTTCAGCTCTGGTCATGATCCCAAGGTCCTGGGATCAAGGCCAGCCTGGTCTCCCTGCTCAGTGGCGAGCCAGCTTCTCCCTGTCCTTCTGCCTGCCACTCTCTCTTTTGTGCTCTTTCTCTCTCTGTCAAATAAATAAATATAATCTTTAAAAAACTTATTTTACAGTAATGTGGTTAAATTATATTAAATAAATTTCAGTGTTGTGTATCTGACTATTATCCAATGAACAAACCTTGACTTTTTGGATTACTAAAATTTCTCAAAATGAACTTTGACTCGAGTCAGGATTGGTCTGTCATCAAAATATAATGATGAATAAACTAAGGAAATCTAATTTCAAGTGTGCTTATAAAGAATCCAAAGTACTTAAGTACTTTGTACTTCAGTTTACTTGAATAAACTTTAACATTTATAGATAAAAGAAAGCACTAATATATTTTTTATCTCTGCCTAGAATGTTAATTAAGCAAATTATTGGTTTTGTTTGAAACCAAAAGAATTGAAAAAGAGAACTGAATTGAAAAAATTGAATCCAATTGAATCGCAGTCACAGAACTGTTTTTTCAATTCATTACTTTCAGTGAAACTAAAACTCTTGATCAAATAATTTACTTAATAAAGAATTTTTGTGAAATATTTTACTTTGATTTTAGGATCCCATATGACAACACTATCTGTTTAAGATAATTCTTGATACACAGGAACTCATCATTTTTCCAGCATCATCTTTCAAGCAATTCCTTTGTTTCTACAGAATTAGTTCTCTCTGTTCTTATAGAATCCTCAGTGGGTGCATCTTAGACCAGACTAACCAGCCTTGGAGCTAAAAATTCCTAATGGTATAAGTTGAAGTATGATAATTGTTTTCACTTCTTATACTTTATATAAAGCTCATTGTTATTTAAAATTATGCAACCAATACTTTTCTGTGATGTTGAAGAAAGCAACTTGCTTTCTTTATAAAATATGCTCCTTAAATAATAAAAATTGCCTTTAACTTGCCAGCCAGAGCTGCAAATAAAATATATTAATATGGAAATGCAGAGTTTTGCTTCTGACTTACTTACTGTTGCAAAGGGTTTCAAACAAGAGTCAATTTCAATATGTTACTACTGGATAATATGCTACTATAGTGAGGTTACCTCTAGGCTGTCATGTGTTAGCTTTTGGTTATCTCATAATTTCCTGCCAGGAGTCAAAGTCACTGCAGATGCTATGGTGTGATCCCTCAAGGAGTGTGTGCTGTGTATGGCTACCAAAGTGTGGGGGACACCACCTATCACGAGGACAAGGTACTTTCCCCACCATGGAGGGTCTGCGTGATGGACACTCCCTTATCCACAAAGCCACCATGGTGGCAGCTCTGGATTGGCCGATCTGACTTCCGCGGACATGGTCAGTTCGTGGACAGTGCATTCGATACACTGACTTCTGTATTGCCTCCTGCATGGGCTGTTGACCATTAGAGCTGATTGGATGTCCCTACCCAACACCCCAACCCGTCACCTCCCCCTGCTAAACTTATATAAACGTGTGCCACTTCCTCAATCAACGAGATCCTGCTTCGACAGACCTTCCGGCTGCTGTCTTCTCTTTGCCGCCGACACTCTCCTTCCTGCTCGACTCCCCCTGGCTGGTCCAGGGGAAAATCCCCTGACTTTGTTGTCCTGGAGAAGAGGACAACAACTGGCGCCCAACGTGGGGCACGAAATGACTGCGCCGACAGGCTAATCTGTCTTCGGGTGAGTGTACCCCCATCAGATATGGGGCAGTCAGTTTCCAAGAATGACCCCTCCCTTGATTGCCTCAGAATCCTCCTTAGGAGTCGAGGCTTAGAACTCTCAGATACCCAGGCCATCCAAACCTGGAGGGTTCTTATCCAAGTTGCCCCATGGCTCCCTGAGGCCAATCTGTTCGACTGGGACACCTGGGACAGGGCGGAGCAACTCCTCCGCAGGGCCCAGGTCAACCGAGGGGAGATCCCCCCTTGGGGCTTTTCCTACCATCGCCGCTCTCAAGAGCTGTTTCCCATCCCGACCTGTTCGCCCCAAGGATGAAGGAACCCCCCCGGCCCTGCCACTGGTTAAACACGGCCCCCAGCCATCTGTGGCCGGCCCTTCTGACAGACTCCCA
>PITA01013194.1:0-58553 GCA_004023965.1 Spilogale gracilis
CGCCTGGGTGGCTCAGTTGGTTAAGCAACTGCTTTCGGCTCAGGTCATGATCCTGGAGATCCAGGATCGAGTCCCACATCAGGCTTCCTGCAGCGGGAAGCCTGCTTCTCCCTCTCTCAGTCCCTCTGCTTGTGTTCCCTCTCTGGCTGTGTTTCTCTCTGTCAAATAAATAAATAAAATCTTTAAAAAAAAAAAAAAAAATCCTACTGAAGATTTGAGTTCATTTTCAGTTCTGATACCTTGATATTAGGTCCATGATTTCTATAGCAGTTACCAACACTATTTTCCCATTTTCTTCCTTTGTAGTATTACCCAAATCTGCTTGATCATAAGAATCAACTAAAGCTCATGATATGTATTTAGGTCCCCCAAACTGTTCCCTGGAGATTCGGATGCATTAAAGTTGGGACCTCTTTTAAATCAAGTGTCTAGGGTAATATTCATTATTAGGCATGTTGAGCAATCATTTTTCTACTATCTAGAGTTATTATCATTTATTTAATTCTTAATAATGGGTTTTCTGTTACCCTTATAACTTTTTGCAAGATTAGTAAATAAGAAAGGAAAGAAACAAAATTTCCCATTAGGAAAAAAGTTGCTTCCTTTGAGATGAATTTTACACATAAGCACACATAACCCCTACTCATAGAAATTAGTTTTTAAAAATATTTTTCAATGTGGGTTAATTTCTGCATATACAGCTATCCTGTGTGAATTTTGTTTTACGTTCATTGTAATCCACTCAAATGTGTTCTTCCCAGTTTAAGATACTCATTCCTTTTGCATCCATGTTTATGATTTTTCTTTAATTAGAGAAACACAATGTAGATTTAGCTTTTAGGGATTTGGGTGGGAAGGTACAGAAGGTACAGTGAATGGATGCTATGTCAAATTGAGAAACAGAGAAAAAATTATTTAATAAAATATGGGCATATAGTGATTATCTACTGTTTATATGGGATGTTTAAGAGCTTGATGAAGGAAGTATAATTTTGCTCTGCTGTCAGGGTTTTGCTCCATTTGAATTCCAAGCAAGTGTGGTTAAGAGCATGAAATCTTATGACCCTTTTAGATTAATAAGCGAAGAAAGCATTGACCTTATTATCAAGTATGTTTAAGGGAGGCCAAGCATCTCACAGATATCAATTGTTGATGACTCAATACCTAGCATCTGTTTATTGAATAAAAGCATAAGCAAAGACTCAGAACAATTTTTTATTAGAAATGAGAACACTGGAGCAGGAAGGTGATATCTTTTTTCAGAGCTATACAAGATAATATGGCTCCCACAAAAACAATCATGTCTAATCCAGAACTATCCCATTTGTCACACCAGTTAGGTACTTTTGTATCTTCTTAAGACAGGTGGAGCCGGAAATTCATGTTAAAATGGACAATATACTCTTACTACTTCCTTTGGTATAACTATATTTGTTATAGATTTATAGGATTCTATTTGTTGAGGGCAGTGTAGTCATTGTCAATGAATATTTTTTTCATCTTTTAAGTTTTAGTTTTTGTAAGTATAAGTTATAAGTATGTAAAGTAAGAAGAATCTTTTTAAAAGGATATACAAAGGTACTTGTATCACTGTGAATTGAACAGGGATATTTGTGTCTGGGTATAGTATATGTTTGTGTAGAAATTTTGTACTTGTGTGTCTGTAGGTAACAGTGACTCCAGGATAATTCCAGGGGCTCTCTCCTCTGGTATATCTGTAAAGTAATTCTCATTACCCTCCTGAATCAATCAAAAAACATTTCAGAATCTGTTACTTAGCCTGATGGGTTCCAAAACCTGATTCAGTACACCGACAGACAGCTCCCATTTCTTAGTGGTAGGATAAAATTAGCAAAGACCATGAAATTAATAAATAAGAACAGAATGCAATTTATTAGTTTAAAATGGGAAAATGTAAATTATGGAGGAGCTGAAATATTAGAATATGTACAATTAGAGGGGGATCTTCCTTTGGTGGGCAGGTTACACGAGAAGTATTAACCAATTGAAAGGTCTATAAAATTGCACTGCAAATTACTGTTCTACTGAGTACAAGTTCTTATGATTAACATTCCTTTCCTACAGGAAAGTAAACTATAATCAGGAAATCACTGGGTGAGTTTAGAAACAGACACACACATAAAAGAAAAGAATTCTTAATTTCTTCATAGTTCTAGGATCAGATAGCCTGAAAGGACCACCTCCCAACTGTACCTAAACTTCAAAGCCACTATATTAACCAAAATCTCTGTATCCAACCCATATCAAAGGGGTCTAGTCCCGTGATATTGGAAATATCATTTGGAGAAGGCTGAGGTTTTCTCTGTCTTAGGCATTGCTAATATTTGTTTCTATCTGTATTAAATTTATTTGGTCAGCACTTTTTCCTTTAGCAATAATAAATACTTTGGTAATAGTAGAACATTTCAGACTAGAGAGTTATTCTAGTTGCCTTTGCTGTGATCTATTCTACTTTAACTCTGAGAGGTGCAACTCTGTTGTAGCTACCCCTCACTCTGATACTGGAAAAACTTACTGTAGCATCTTGATATCATGTTGACATATGGACAGAAAACTTGTAAAATACACTCCTTGAAGTCCTGTTTATATTTTCATTTTCAACTGAAGTGTACTTGAATATATTTAAGAGATATAAGTATGTTTCCAATACTCACTTCTAATGAGTTTGCATGTTGGAAAACTCATTCAGCATTCTCAGAAAATGGCACTTCTAATCAAGACTGGGGCATTACTTAAGCTTAGAATGGTTATCATTCAAATCTACTATATTATGTTTCATATCTTTCCTGCAGCTAATAGCTATTTTGATTCCATCAAGGTTTTCTCATTCTCATTCTGACCTAAAAAAGAGTGTCATCTGCCAAATTAGTAGCATGCCTCACTGCACCAGGATCTTTCTTAATTTTAACACAAGCATTACCCAAACTTGTAATTTTGGCATGGAGAATTCATGGGAAACAGGCCACTCCTCACTCTGCTCTGCAAGGCCAACATCACTAACTAATGATAGTGGTCTTCCCTTAGGAGACTTGGGCTGAGTCTTTAGAAGTAGGCTTCTCAACTAGAAATCTCCAGGTGACTACAGTTACTTCCAAAAATTGGAGTTGGCATGTGAGATGAAATTAATTTGGATTCATTCCCTATCCTATGGTGTCTGACAAGGATCTGTCAATTTTGAATTCCAGCATTTATCTGAAAGTAATTGTCTACTGCAAGTTTTCTGAATCAGGAAAACATGAGTTTTCTGGAAAAGTTTTTTTTCTCCCCTTTATTCACTGTGGATCTTTTTATCAAGACAGACAAAACTGCCAAATATTTTCTATAAAGGCCTGAAAAGTAGCTAGATTTGCTAAACATATAAAGCATTTGCTCAGCTAATTTAGCTCAAATTAGAATCCATGATTCATATAAGCTTTACTACAAGATTTTTATTTAATTAAGAAAATAATTTGGGGGGGTTCCCGGGTGGCTCAGTCATCAAGCATCTGCATTCAGCTCAGGTCATGATCCAAGGGTCCTGGGATCAAGCTCCTTTTTGAGCTCCCTTCTCAGCAGGGAGTCTGCTTCTCCCTCATCCTCTGCCCCTCCCCCCTGCTTGTACACACACACACACACACACACACACACACACACACTCTCTCTCTCTCTCTGTCAAATAAATAAAATAAGATACAATAATTATTAAAAATAATTTGTTTTTGAAACAATGAAAAAGTTTTCTTATAAATTTACTGTACATGCATGGTCTAATACTGAATTTCTTCCATGTTAAATGAAACTAATTTCATGTAGAAAGTTCAGAAATTATAATACCACTAGGAGATTCTTAAGCACCAAAGCAACTATTGGGTAAAGAATCAGGGTAGCCTGGGTGGCTCAGTCGGTTAAGCGACTGCCTTCGGCTCAGGTCATGATCCTGGAGACCCGGGATCGAGTCCCACATCGGGCTCCCTGCTCGGCAGGAAGCCTGCTTTGCCCTCTCTCACTCCCCCTGCTTGTGTTCCCTCTCTGGCTGTGTTTCTCTCTGTCAAATAAATAAAATCTTAAAAAAAAAGAATCAAATAGGTCACATGGGTGGCTTAGTTAGTTAAGTGGCTGACTCTTGATTTTAGCTCAGATCATGATATCAGGGTCATGAGATCAAGCCTCTAGCTGGGCTCTGCACTGGGCGTGGAGTCTGCTTAAGATTCTCTCTCTCTTTTTGTGTCCCCCTCCCCTCCACCCATGGCCCTGGCTCACACACACACTCTAAGAAAAAAGAGAAAAGAAAAATAATCAAATAAGTGATTATCTGTTCATTGTCCTATTGTTCTATGATGAAAGGAAATATAACATGTAAGAACTGTATACTTTACAGATTAAAGGGTCTTAAAATCGTTGGTGAAAATGTTAACATATTAAGAATATTTTAACTTGGTCTTTAGTTCATAATCAAGTATTGGTTTAACCCTTTTACATGTGTATTACTGGCCAAATCAACAAAAAGAAGAAAAAAAAAAAAGAGAGAAGAAGAAGAAAGCCATAAGAGATGATTCTAAAGGTGCTTCCATTTGTAAAGAATAGAAACATTAGAAAAATCAGATTATTTCTGATGTATAAATCAGAGTTATTTATATTTTTGGGATATGAAGATCGATAAACTTCTAAAAGGTGAAATGCATACTACCTGAAATCATCTTGATTTTTGAACACACATGCTGATTTTTCCTAAAGATGAGTTACCCTTACCTCTAATCTTATTTTTTAGAAGTTGAGAAATAAATATAGTCATTAAATACAAGAAGATGATGAAATATACCTGTACTCTTTATTTCTAACTTCTTCAACTTTTATGCTAATAGACTTTTTCATATTTGGAAAATTACACTTTTTCATCTTGAATATTGCTAATGCCAGGGGCAAACCCATACATCTGATAAATAAAACTAATTTTATTTTTTATGTTAGCAATATTCAGAAGGGAAAGAAAATCCTTTCTTTTCCTTATACTCCTTACTTCAATTAGTTTGTCTTTTTCTACACAACTTTATCACACTTGCCTCAGGCAGATATATGTGCAAATGGTTCATTGTGGAGCTGTCACACAAGTATTAAGAAGTGAAGGAAGAAGAGCAGAAGCCAATTAAACAGGCTGCTCTGCCCAGCCTGAGACCTAACAAGACAAGATCTCATATAAATGTATCCAAAATGACTATATTTACTCATCTAATTCCTCTTCCACTTTGCTTACATTTTTACTTTAAATAGGAAGGGGAAAAATAGAATCATAGTGTTAATGGTTGCCTAAATGAGAAAACTGGTCCACAGTGGGAAGAGGAGAGTTTTATAGGTAAAAAATCTTGTTCTCTCGAAAAGTGTCTATTTGTGTCTTATGCCCATTTTTAATTGGGTTATTCATTTTTTTGGTGTTGCATTTTATAAGTTCTTTATATAAAGAAGACATACAGATGGCTAACAGACACACGAAGAGATGCTCATCATCAGTAATCATCAGGGAACTACAAAACAAAACTACATGAGATATCTCAAGCCTGTCAGAATGGCTACAATCAACAAAATAAGACAGGTGTTGGTGAGGATGTGGAGAAAGGAAAACCCTCTTGTACTGTTTATGGGCTGCAAACTGGTGCAGCCACTCTGGAAAACAGTATGGAGATTCTTTAAAGAGTTAAAAATAGAACTACCCAATGATCCAGCATTATGCTGCTAGGTATTTACCCAAAGAATTTAAAAATACTAATTCAAAGGGATACATGCACCTCAGTGTTTATAACAGCTTTATCTACAATAGCCAAATTACAGAAAGAGCCCAAATGTCCATCGGCAGATGAACGGATAAAGAAGAGGTGGTACATGTATATATTGGAATATTACTCAGCCATAAAAAGAAGGAAGTCTTGCCATTTGCAATGATGTGGATGGAGTTACAGAGTATTATATGAAGTGAAATATGCCAGTCAGAGAAAGACAAATACCATATGATTTCACTTGTGGAATTTAAGAGCAAAACAAACAAGCAAAGGGAGAAAGGGAGGCAAACCAAGAAACAGACTCTTAACTATACAAACTAAACTGATGGTTAGTGGAGGGGAGGTGGGCATCAGGTGTTGTACGGAAGTGCTGAATCATTCTACTGTATACTTGAAACTAACATACTAACATTATGCTGTTTGTTAACTGAATTTAAATAAAAACTTTAAAAAGATCTTGTTCTCCATAAAAGCAAGAAATCTTTGAATTCTGAACACTTTCCAATGCAAAGGAAGTTCTGGAGCACTTTCCTGGCTTTCCATAAGTTCCTCACGTCACTGCCACTTGTAGAATGAGTTTGCCTTCATGTCTAGATGTGGTTCCATTGAATTTTTTTTCTGTTTGGAGCTAGAACTTCATGTTGATTTGGCTGAAACTACCCAAACTCTGGCCTTTTTATCAGGGTAATTTTCAGCCACCCAGTCATTTTTCGTCATTGGGGGGGATATTAACTCAAAGTACTTACTGGATTGAGAACGACAGTGAAGAAAAGTTCACCTCCTTGGATACTCTTGTCCAGCTCTTTAGGACCTCCTGGATATTCTTTGTAGAAAATTGTGTGAGTGAAAAGCCCACAGGTTTGTCTTGGAAGAACCTGAAGGAAGAATAAACAAGTAAGGAAAAAGTTCCTTCAACCAATTAATTTGTTGAAACTTGGGGGTTTTTTCATGGAAGTTGTTGATGGTGTCATTCAACTCTTAAGACTCAGAAAATCCTTCACACTCTTGGAAAGCAAGAATAACATCAGTACAGAAAGAATACTGAAGAAAGTTGAAGAAGTATTTTAAAACTAAGATAGACTTTGAATTATTTTAGCCACTTATCTATTTTAAATTTCCAAGTTAGTACTGCTGCTATGAAGCCTAGTATGTTCCAGCATCTTAAGAAATAAAAAAGTGAAAATGAGACTTTAAAAATATTGGAATTGTCTACCCTACTATGTAGTAGGCAAAAATTTTAAGGATAATACTTTCTGCCAGATTCTACACATGGACTGGAAAATAAAGTCAATTATTAACTTAATGTGATTCTTAAGAAATGGTGGTACTATGCTGAGTAAAGTAAGTCAATCAGAGAGACAATCATATGGTTTCACTCATACGTGGAATATAAGAAACAGGGCAGAGGACCATAGGAGAAGGGAGGGAAAAGAAGAGTGGGAAGTCAGCAGAGAGATAGAAAAACCGCAAGAGACTCTTAACTATAGAAAACAAACTGAGGGTTGCTAGAGGGAAGGCGAATGGGGGGATGGGGTAACTGGTTAATGGGTATTAACGAGGGCACTTGATATGATGAGCATTGGGTTTCATATGTCATGCATAAGTTATTGAACTCTACATTTGAGACTAATGATGTTCTATAAATTGACTAATTAAATTTAAATAAAAAAAAGAAATGACATTTTAAATTAGAACAAATATTTGAGACACAAACTGTAGCACCTTCTCTAGTCTGGAAGGACTACTGCCCCAAATTTTAAATCTGAAGGCTGTCAGTTCCAAAAGTTAAAAAGATATTATACTTTTGATTATTAATTTTGATTATTAATTTTTAGAAACTGTCATATACAAAATGATAAAACATCACTTAGGAGAAAACTTTATTTTCACCCTTTGTATATGAAAACCATTATTTGTTTCAACTACACACATTCATGATAAGGATATTTTTTTCAAATTCTTGCAACTTTTCTGGTAAAATAACAGTGCAATTATAAAAGAAAGTGTGAGTTAACATTGTGCAGGATGGTGCAATCTTTAGCTGAATCTTATATAATGACTTCGTAATGACCTATGCTTCTCACTATATACTTGAAGCAGTAGTCAACTAATGAATATACTTTGGAGAGCTACAAGCTTACAGAATCTTAAATGTACAAGTCTTCTGCTTACTGTCCTCAGTAAATTGATCTTCATTTTTTCTGTCTTTATTCTTAAAGCACATTTAGCTCAGTAAGTGCTTTCAAAATACTACCTCTGTAGGACTTTCCACTCTTTGCATCCCTCTACAAATATACTAGTTCCTTTTCTTTAGTTTCTGTATTATAATAAATTTCAATCTCATCCTTGAAAGTTTTCTTACAAAAAACACAATTCTTAGCTCAATCAGTATATCATACATTGTTGTGTAAATTGAAACTTTATATATCGTATTTATTTTTGTAAATTGGCCAGATACCCTTGAGAGCTCTTATATCTTGATGAAATAGTTAAAACAACTTCAATTTATTGCCAAGTATTAGCTTTGGTGATGTTTATGTTTAAAAGTACTACACATTGTTACAATGTTATGCACAAAATCAATGGCAAACAATAAGCCAGTGCAAAGATATTCTAACTGAATTAAATATATTCCCTAATAATTCATGAAAATACCATTTTCCTGGAAATCAAAATGTTATACATTTATTCATTTTTTAAACAAATATTTGTTCTCAACTCTATGTAAGTCCATGTGGGGGAAGATATATTCTTTCTACTTTTGAAGAATTTAAGGTATATGTATTAGAATAAAGAGAAATTCCCCAGAGCTAAATAAAGAAATACCCACATGTGATTAAATGCTGTTAGTTTACATTTTTTTTTTTTTAAGATTCCATTTATTTGACAGAGAGAAACACAGCCAGAGAGGGAACACAAGCAGGGGGAGTCAGAGAGGGAGAAGCAGGCTTCCGCCTGAGCAGGGAGCCCGATGTGGGACTCGATCCCAGGTCTCCAGGATCATGACCTGAGCTGAAGGCAGTCGCCTAAACAACTGAGCCACCCAGGCGCCCCAATTTAGTTTTACATTTTAAAAGTGAATGATTCTGAATCACTTTTGGGATTCAGTTTGAATATCTTGCTTGAAAAACTATGGAAACATAAAGCGCTATCTTTGGGACTTGATTGCCTCTCTGATTCTATGCAAAATAGAGAGAGAAAAGAAAGAGTTTTGTCTATTTCTTAAATTATTTGAGTTTGAACACAGAGAAGGGGAAGTGCAACGGCTTTACCCTTCAGCTCTGGGAAGGATCATAACTGCGGTAAGAGGATAAGAGCTACCGTTAGCCCTTGGATGATCAGCGGACGACCATAGGAGGCTGAGGAGATACTTAGAATGTGACAGGGTCATATTCCATTGTCTAGCTCATTGAGCTCAATGCTACAGTACACTGAACATATTCTTTCAAATAGCTCTCTTGTGTTAGGAAGGAATGAGAGAGGGTTTTTGTTTGTTTGTTTTTTGCTTATTTTTCGGTATTTTGCTAGGGACTGCCCTCTAGAACTGATTATAGGAGTGTAACACTATCAAATTCAAACTTTGAGACATTGAGGAGACTATGGAAACCTTGCTGACAATAACTGGGAGATGGTTAAGAAAGCCCTAACCAACAAGAGTCTTGACCAACTGGACCTGAAGCCAATATCCTAGACCTAAGACCTAAACTAGAGCAGCTATCAACAAATGCTTCTAGGAGCTACCAGTAAAGACCATCTAGGAGGCTGCCAACAGGATTAATGGGAATCTTTATCAATGGGAATCTCTATTAGAAACAGGAAGTGGATAACCAGAATCTGTAGTCTGATTGCTTAGAGGGCTCTGGCTTTCTCCAGAGTCACATTTTGCAACCAGGGGTTAGGGTAGAGAGTCCTGGTTTTTCCTTAATTTCTTACTGAATGAAGGTTGAATTTGTCCAGCAGACAATGCACTAGGACTGGAAACTCGGTGACTCTGGTTAGGGCACAAACACCTTGAAATGTAGTAGGCTTTTATATTCTTAGTGGAGTTATAAGATGATCTGTTATGGGAATTCACCAGAAAGTAGGCCTGAGTTAACTGCTCAGCTGTTGTACACCAAGGTGCCTTATAATAAATTATAGGATAGGGACTTGGTGTTGAGGAATAAAGGGAATGAGAATAGGTAGAAAGTGGTCAGAAAGTCTTTCAAGGTAGAAAAAATGACAAAGGCATGGACACAGCATATTGTTTTAGAACTTTTTGGCTGGAGTGAGTCTGTATTAGCTACAGGAAAATAGAAGATAGAAGGGTAGATTTAGTCTAAATTGTTTTCAGTTACCTGAAGAGTGATTTAAGGGGTGTGGAGATAATTGCAAGTATCAAGGTTTGGAAAGCCAAAATGAAGGCACTGTTCTAAAAAGAATTAAAAAAAGATTGGCACTATGGGTGGAATAGGCTATCGTGTGGGGGGTAAATGGAAGCTATAAACAAAGGAAGCAGCAGCACAGTTTACACATGAAACCAAGGCAGTGAATTAGGCTGCGGGAAACTAAGGGAAATAAAAATGTACTGTAAAGGAATTATTGATGGAATGTAGAGACTGGAAGTTGGAGCGCAGTGGCCAGCATCATGTTCGAGT
Organism: Spilogale gracilis; assembly: GCA_004023965.1. NCBI lineage: Eukaryota > Metazoa > Chordata > Mammalia > Carnivora > Mephitidae > Spilogale > Spilogale gracilis. Next base: position 10,409 of record PITA01013194.1, read on the forward strand.
CTCAGAACTGAATTAGGAATAACTGGATCGATAATAGCTGGCTTGAAGAGCAGAAATAAGTCTCATTTAAGGCCTTTGGAATTTGGTTTGTGAATATTAAAAAAGTTTCCCTCATCTCACAAAACAAAATACGGGTGTGATTTTTTTTCTTTTCATTCTCTTCCTAGGAGGGAATATTGGCTCTTGTGGTCTTACTTGCATCTGTATTTAGATGACTTAAGCCATGTTCTCTGTCTTTTATGGCATAATCAACTGTCTGCTGAGCATTTCCTGCTTGAAAATTCTCATCCAAGACCCCACAAAGCAAATATAGAGGGTTTCTATGGATTGCTACAAAACTGGAGCCATAGGGACAATTCCATCAAAACTGGAAATCTGTTAGAGCCTTTATTACCTGTAAGATTTGTGCATTTATGATAAAGTAAAATATGTTCTCAGGAGAAACAAAAAAATGAACATATCTCATGGGACACAGCCAAATAAATTTTCTGGCAGTACAGACAGAAACAGAAATAAATGAGGACAACATTTAATAAAGTCCTTACAAACTTAAGTTCGCTATTCTACCAAGATGGCATATGATTTAGAAATGGTGGGAAACTACTGGATACTCTTAAATTATAACTCAGGTCTCCTAAACTCTCTGATCAAAAGGCTGGCAGCTTGAGGCATAGTGAGTTCATTTTCAGTAAATAAGAAGTGCAGACTGGGATAAAATAGAGCCATTATGTTCCCACCTAGCATTTATAACAGTTTTTATTGAGGAAAAAGTCAAGATGGGAGTTGATCCAAGTTAAATGTCATTATCTGTTCTATAATTTTTGCAGACATTGGAAAGCTGTCTGAAAAGAAGTGAGGTACACCTAATGCTAGAGACTAGACATCTGGTCAAATGTTGTCTGACAGAGAGTTACAACTCCTCCACCCCCCAGTGTTCTTCTCTGTGGTGTGCCTTCCCAGGATGAGTCTAAATCAGGAAGCCACTTCCTAACTTCATCAGTACTCTTTGGATTTTCTAGTTTGGAAAAAAAAAAGTAAGATTTAGTTCCTTTGGAAGGCCTCACGAAGTATTAGGTAATAACCTATCTTGACAGTATACATGTGTCCCCATTGTAAACAAAAGAGGGAAGCTTTGGAGAGAATTTGACAGCAGATATAAACGACTTAATATCATCTGTTACATTTGTACTCTAGATTATGCTCTGTTAGTGATTATGCAGGACCTCATGTATAGCTTCTTGTTTTAAGTTGAATTTTTTGTTTGTCTGCTTTGTCTGACATGATAAAGAGAAGAACAGTTTGACTTGTAAAAGAGCAGCACAGTTAATATAGACAGTTGGTTTTCATTTTACATACTAAATAACTTTTTGAAGAGATGATGGCTTCTGTACGTTATCTGCAAGTCAGATATATTGTTTCCTTAGTATTTTAACATTAGTTCCTGGTTAATTGTAGTAGTGTCAGTACAAAAAAAAAAAAACATTTTATATTCAAAGAATTGTAAAGAAGTAACTTTAATTAAAACATCCTTTGCTTAGATATGATAAATATACTTCCTGCAGCAGAAAGCTTTTCCTATAGTTAAGCACTCAACATTTTGCTCTTCCCTTTTGTTCTTTCCTCAAATAAGAACGGAAATCTGGAAGAATTAGTTGTACCCTATGCATACCGGAGGAAGCTCACCATGATGTTTTTGTGGATGAAGCCCCTCCGATATCTAGCTGGTTTCAGGTGTGGATATTCTTCTGTGCTGGTGATTCTAATATTCCAAACCTTCTTCCAAGCCTCATAAAGCTGAACATGTACAGGGTAGACGCCCGAATGGTGAGGGGCCACTGCGTAGCCCATGTCAGTAGGAATGCCGTGCTCCTAAGACCAAGCAAATGTTAATTAGAATGTGTGAAGATTTATCTCGATCCTATTTTTATACAGGATTTTCAAATGTACTATAAATGCATTTGCTGAAATCCATTATTACTTAATTGAATTGTAAAATGAAGGTGACAAATATTACGACCTCTAGGCGTCATGAAGATTGGTAACCATTCCAACAGTCTTGATGTGAATACATTTGTGTTTAAGAGGGGGCAGAACAGGACTAATGATTTTAATGAATAACTTGAAAGAGTCTGCATTTAGTGTATCTTGTCATAGCCACCTATCCTCCTCATAATTTCAATAAATTAAATGATAAGCACTCGTAACGAACAACACTCAGCACTCCCCACAAAAATAAGACCAACATTTATTGGAGGGATAGAACACATTTTGAGTTCACTAGACCTGCTAACGGGATTTTATTTTGCTCGTTGCCTGAGTTCTACCAAATTTGCCACATTTCTGCTGGTCCCTCAGCATGTGAGCTGGTAATAGACTACGTTCCCTGTCTTGGAGGAAGCACACACCTGCAATGAGGAAATGTGTTAAATCTTACAGAGCACTTTTCTTTGAAGTTGAAATCCTGGTTATAGTAAAAGTAGAAGGTACTGAAAGAGCCAAATAATCTGGAAATTTAGTTGGTTTGAAGTCAGGATTTTGTATATAAAATGAGTCCAGTTAAAAAAAAATAGTTTTAAAATCACACATACAACACATATGTGCATACTACACATACTACTGTCTTCTATTTGGTTGGCCCTGACTAGATCAGAAAATTCCAAAAATGAATTTATGCGACATCTGTATACATTGGAAGGGGTTTGGGGAAACTTTGTGTAACTGTCATTGTTCTTCTTCATTTGAGTTGGTCCCTTAATCCTGATATATAGAGGCATCTTGGCATAGAGGGAAATTGCACAGGCATAAAAGATGAAACACGTCTTTTATAAAAAGAATACCCATGGCTTCAGCAGTGGATGTGTACTTTTTCTCCTGAAAAATAGTCTGTTTTTCTGTCTGTATTTTCAATTGCTTTATAACCTTCAAAAGTTTCACCCAAATAGGCCTGCTTTGAATTAGTCATGGCTTTTCTTGATGCTAAAGAACCATTTCACATACAGAGAACCATAGTTATCAGACTGCTAAATGTATTGAATTGTAGAAATATGCTCCAAATGGATATGGAAAAAGAAGCTAGCTTTGTTTGACTAGTTTGGATGGCTAGCTTTTTTTCCCCCAACTTATGTAATAATAGAAGGTGAAGGAAGTATATGAAGCCCCTGAAAGAATGTAAATGAGTTGCCAGTGGTTTGTTGTTCTTTAAGCATCTGACTCCTTCACACAGCATAAAAGGCCCTCAACATTTGGTCCAAAACCCATCTACACAGCCTTACCTTCTACCAGCATTCATCCTCCCCACCCCCAATTTCTGATGATTCCCTTCAAGTCTTTGCTGCACATGGTATGCACTGTCCCCCTCAGATGGAATGCCCTTTGTCCCTTATCTTGTAAATTCTATTCATCATTTCAGAGTGAGTTCAGTCAGATGTGCTGGAATTGCCGGAAAGGGGAGCTGCCACAATTGTACTGTGAGAAAGAGAATGAGTAGTGTTAGGTTGGAGTGGCCCATGTCTGTGTTTCTGAAGGGTGATAGATGAAGTTTTGTATTTTTCATTGTATTTGCATCTTTGTAGAAATGGCCATATTTAATGGAATTGCTATTATATCATTTAGAATTTCGCTAAAAACTGAGTTGAAATATCTCACTGCATTTCTTTTATTGGTTTTTAGAAACTCAAACTAAAGCAAATGTTTTCAACTAAAAATGATCCACCAATGCACACTTTGAGTTAGAAAAGGTAGTGAAGTACTCATCCAAATTGGTTTAAAAATAGGAGTGCAGTGATCATGGACCAGATGAAAGAAAATGAATTTCAATCATTGGACTTTCAAGAAAAAAATTAACAACTACAGGTTAACAGTTTCTTAAGAAGCAAGGGTGAAATTCACAATGATAAGGACTGTATTATTAAATTCAAATATCTCCAAATTTGTAAGAAATTATCCTGATAGAAAGTTCAAGGTAGTTTTCGAGGCCCATAAGTGGTCGCCTCTGTGTTCAGGAACACCCATGTAAGAAAACGATGGTCCTGCACACCAGGGACACTTTCCTTCTTTTGGAATATTCCCAGATTTGGGGGAACTAATGTACGTGCAATTTTGCTTTTATTTCCAGCTTTTAACACTGAAGAATGACTGAGGCTGATTAGTTTATCTTTCCTGTGCTGGTGCCATGTGTCACAGTGGTAGAAAACTCCACTTCTGGAATCAGATATATCTGGCCATTTCTCTCTCCCGTTTTCTACCTGTGTGGCCATTGGCAAATGATTTATGACCTTATCTAAGCCTCATGTCCTATTCTCTAAAACACTAATCATAGTATATTTATCTGGCAGGGGTTCAGAGTAAATTAAATAATATTACACAGAAAGAGCATTTAGTGCACAATACACATTTAATGTATGTTGTTTATTGTTGTCCTTACTGCCTGCCCTTCATTTTTTAAAATAAGTTATGGGGCGCCTGGGTGGCTCAGTTGGTTAAGCGACTGCCTTCGGCTCAGGTCATGATCCTGGAGACCCAGGATCTAGGCCCACATCGGGCTCGGCGGGAAGTCTGCTTCTCTCTCTCACTCCCCTTGCTTGTGTTACCTCTCTGGCTGTGTTTCTCTCTGTCAAATAAATAAAATCTTTTAAAAAAATTAAAAAAAATTAAAAAAATAAAATAAGTTATGATCCTATGACTCAACTCTAATGTGGAAATTATGAAACCACCAGGCCACCTTTTTATCAGTAAAACAGTTATTAAACCCTCCTTTCTACTTAATTGCACAGGCATAAAAGATGAAGGATTGGGATTCTCTCATGGAGGATTCTGGGACTTCTATCCTAATATCTCTTCCTGCGCCGGCTTCCCTCCTGATCTGTCCATATAGTCACAACTGGCACTGTGTGGCTCCAACCTGTAAATCACTGAAACTTACTTAGGAGGAAATCTTTTAAAAGAGCTTTCAATAAAGGCAACATAAATTGGCTCCCAAATTGCATTAAATACCAGAAAGAACACTGGAAGTGTTCTTGCATGGAAAAGTTTGGGCTAAAATGCAGGTATGTTTTGGAAGGCAGATTATCAGGTTTTAGAGGGTTTAGCCACAATGTTTGATTCTTGACTGATTATTCTCTTCCAGATTTTTTTCTCGTATTTTTTTATTTTATCTTATTTATTTCTTTTTTACTTTAAATTTATTTTAATTTTTCAGTGTTCCAAGATTCATTCCCCATTCCCCACACCCAGTGCTCCATGCAATATATGCCTTCAGTACCCACCACCAGGCTCTCCCATCCCCCCCACCCCCTCCCTCCAAGTCCCTCAGTTTGTCTCTGTGTCCAAAGTCTCTCATGTTTCGTTTCTCTCCCTGAATTACCCTACTTCCCATTTCCTTTCCTTCTCCTACTGTCTTCTATATTTACTCCTTACGCACCACAAGTAAGTGAAACCATGTGATACTTGACTTTTTCTACTTGGCTTATTCAGTGTTCCAAGATTCATTGTTTATGCCCCACACCCAGTGCTCCAAGCAATAGTGCCCTCAATACCTACCCATCAGGATCACCCGTCCTCCCACCTCCTCCCCTCCAAGACCCTCAATTTGTTTCTGAGTCCAAAGTCTTTCATGTTTTGTCTCCCTCCCCAATTTACCCCACTTCCCATTTCCTTTCCTTCTACTGTCCTCCATATTACTCCTTATGCTCCACAAGTAAGTGAAACCATATGATATTTGACTTTCTCTGCTTGGCTCATTTCACTCAGTATAATCTCCTCCAATCCAGTACGTGTTGCTACGAAAAGAAGGGCTATATGTACCCCAATGTTCATTGCAGCAATGGCCACAATCTTCCAGATCTTTTAATTTGAAATTAAGCACACATTATTTTGTTATCTGGGGGTGAAAGTCTAAAAATCTAGACATGTTAGCTTAAAAAGTTAATTCTCCTTCTTCATTAATCCTTGACTGGAAGTAGCATCTTAGTTCCAGAGACTTGTAATCCATGTCAAGATTTTCCTAGTAGAGGACTTGAACCGAAAAGACTGGGGAATATGTCTGTTACTATAAAATTTAAGTCATTAACTTAGAACAAAGTAGGGTTAATGAGTCTCACAACTGACTTTTTCATCTCTACCTCTCATCTCTACTAGATAGGCTCTTTCTCCAGGGTTCCTCCATGGCATTAAATGACACTATCAGCCCTCAGCCAACTCATGGCTATGTAGGAAAAGTTAGAAGTTGTTCTTGACATCTATTTCCTCATTCTGTCTTGAATCCAGGCTATCATCACAGCCTATCAGTACTACCTCCAGTATGTATCTTAAATCTACCCACTTTTCTCCAGTGCAGTCATCGCCATTACCCTGGTCTCATCTACCATTTTATCCCATGTGCTTGTAGCACAGGATCCTAACTCTTCTCTGCATTTCCTCTCCTGCTACATCTGTCCATTTTCTACATAGCAGCTGAAGTAATACCTAAAAGTTACAAACATGATCCTGTAACTTTCTATTCAGAGTCTATCCTTGATTTCCCCGTGAACTTATGATAAAATACAAAATTCTTAGGATAGTTCCAAGCCTTGCATGATATGACCCTTGCTTCTCTCTCTAGTCTCATTTTACACTATCCTCCATCCTTCATTGTATTTTAGTCATATTAATATTTTCCTGAGATCCACCAAGTGCTTTCCTACGTTAGCATCCTCATATATGGTTTTGTCAGCCTGGAATGTCCCTACTCCAACACTCCCTGTGGATAAATGTGATAATTTTGATAATTTATTTCTGTCATATCTACAAAGAAGCCTTTATTGACAAGTTCTGATCTACATTAAGTCTCTACTAAGACTCCTCCTTATAGCCTTCATTTCTTTTTCATAGTATATAGTATGATTTGCAAGTGAATATTGTTCTGTATAATTATTGCTTAATATTTGTCTTCCTCACTACACAGTGAGGAAATAGACTGCAATTTCTGGGTTCTCTTTCACCCACTGCTATAAGTCCAGTATCTTGCCAATAGCAAGCCCTCAATAAATATTAGTAAGTTTGTGAACTGATTCTGACCACATCCCTCTCATACTAACTTTCTCAATGATCTCAGTTAAACTCTCAGTTCACCCGGAGACATATGGGTAACTCACAGGGAAATTTAATACTTACATAGGTAATATTTGAAAACACTTTTGAGACTGTAGCAAAAATTATTATTCAAGTGTAAGAGATACATATTTATTATTATGCATTTATATATTTAAATTATATTATAGAATAAAAATTGTAAGATTTTCATAAATTATATATTTAAATACTTCCAAATGGATGTAAAGATAATACATTTTTATCAAGCAAAAAGCGATGCTATATTCCTTAGAAAAATTCCCCAAAAAATCTAAAAGAAAAAAAGAGAAAAAAAAAATTGGTATTCCCCAGGTATTTGAGGAACACTGAAGAATCATTGTTTATTATAACCTTTGATAATATTTACTTAAATTCTTGCTAGTATAAAAATGGAACTTTACTTTTTTTAATTGAGTATAGTTTAAAAATGATGTTACATTAGTTTCAGGTGTACAAATTAGTGATTTGACAAGTTTACACATTAGGCTATGTTCACCACAGCTGTAGCTACCATCTCTTCCATTACATCACTATTACAATATCACTGACTCTATTCCTTATGCTCTGCTTTTTATTTCTTTGACTTATCCATTCCATAACTGCAGGCCTGTATCTCCCACTCTGTCACACGCTTTGCCCAATTCCTCCCCACCTTTGGCAACCATCAGTTTATTCTCTGTATTTACCGTCTGATTCTGCTTTTTTTGTTTGTTTCTGCTTTTTGTTTGCTTATTCTCTGTCTTTTTTAAGATCCTATTTATCAATGGAATCAGATGGTATTTGTCTTTCTCAATCTGACTTATTTTGCTGAGCATAATAGAATAGTACTTTACTTTTAATATTTTTCTGTTTCAATCTCTATAAATAGAACCTTTTAAATTTCCATTCATGACTAGACTTGTTGCCTATTTCCATATTTCTCAGAATAGCAAGTTTAAAAACCCGTATAATTAGAAAACCCCGCAATGATAGGGAACCAGATGTTCTAGACTCCATAGTGGAAAAAATCTAAAACTTCATTACAACATGGTTTGGAAAAACCTGTGTTTCTCTGTAGTTAATTTTGGTTAGAATGTCCCACTTCCTCAGTTTATAGACTTTCATTCCTTGGTTAAATATATCATAGTACTGAGAATTTACAATTTACTTGGGTTTATGATAAAGTTTCTGTATGTTTACATTTGATAGTATGTTTTGGAGTTGTTTCTAGAAAAAAATTGTTTTGCTTTGCTTTTTGAAGTGGCTTCCTTAAAAGCTAATGCTTTTCATAAGAAGAGAATACATTTTTCCAGATGATAGGAGTATGTTTGAAAAATGCAATTAGAACCTTTTAACGTAAAAGACATATGAGTGCATGCACATATATGTGGGCACACACACACATGCACACAATATATATGAAGAAAATGATTTATGAAAGTAGGCCCTTAAATATGAGGAATATTTTAATGTTTCTAAAAACAATTTGTTTTCCTAAAGTGAAACTAATGGGCCACACAGGAATGTTAGCTTATAGGAGCCCATGGGCCTCAGGCATCTGGAGGAGTCCTGTAGCAGTTGGTATGACTGGGGAAAAGTAAAGAATGTCAGGGAAGGTGGCCCAAAATATGTAAAATTACTATCCCAATGAGGCTGACTTTATTCTTCACTTAGAACAAAACCAGGCAAGTCTGGATTTATTTTTAGGTTAGGGAATGGAATTAAGGTTTGGAACTGAATGCTAACATTGTCAATATTAAAATATGTTCCTGTGACAAAGGATGGTATCTCTGGTATGGTTTGTAATAAAAGATCCTGAAAGAAACAATTACCTTAGTATAGGAATCTGATTTGTATTTACTTTTTCAATTGTGCTAAGTAGTCAGTAATGTTCAGATTTAAAATTCTGTGTTGCTTTGATATAATCTGTGTGGCTTTAGAAGTGGTTTTATATTCAGGTGCTAAATATAAATGCAGTGTCTTTAATCCACGGTCTAATCTTAAGCTAAAACATGTAATTTTCCACCCATAAATTTAAGGAAGTAATAACCTCTTAAAACGTAATTGGCACATTTACACAATTTTGGTTGATATTTATAGATTGGGCCAGTAGATTTCTTTCTTTTTTTTTTAACATGGTAATATTTAATTCATCATATAAATTTCTGTTTGCTGGTTGGTATATGAAAACTCTGCTGTGATGATCATGTTGTTTTTAATACATTTGGTTTAAGAGTTTAAATCCATGCCCTCTTGGCAGTTGTTGTATAATAAAGAGTTTGGCTGGTCTTCATCATCCTTGGTTTCTAGGAGATAAGCCTGAAATCCTAGGATTTTCTTGAGTGATAGGAATGTCTTTGTTATTGATGGTGTGCCCCTGAGACCATATCTGAGTCATGCTAAGAAGATGACTTAGAATGTGGTTTGGCCATGCGAGAAGGGCCACCCATTAAATTAGCTTTGAGCCGGGTCATATTGGCCTGACTTCCAGGTAGTGGAGGAGAATTGGAGATTGAATTCAATCCCATGACCAGTGACTCAATCAGTCATGTCTATGAAATGAAATCCCAATAGAAACTCTGAACACCGAGGCCTCAGTTAACTTCTCTGATTGGTGATTTTTTTCTGGGTCCACAAACTCCAGGAAGGTGATTTCTTTGACTCACAGTCTGGATTTAAAAAAAGCATGCCTACGTTAACAGAAGTCTTTGGATTTAAGTGTTAAAGGTGTTAATAATGAAATTTTGTGAAATAGAATGACATTATAGTCATAAAACAGAAGTATGACCTAACTACTCAAGTTACTCAGCTTTGGAAAAGAATATATGTTATATATTGGGGCGCCTGGGTGGCTCAGTTGGTTGAGCAACTGCCTTTGACTCAGGTCATGATCCCGGAGACCCAGGATCAAGTTCCACATCGGGCTCCCTGCTCGGTGGGAAGCGTGCTTCTCCCTCTCTCACTCCCCCTGCTTGTGTTCCCTCTCTGGCTGTGTTTCTTTCTGTCAAATAAATAAAATCTTTTAAAAAAATAATATATGTTATATATTATATATATTATGTGTTTCATCAGCTACACAGTGAAAAAAATAATCTTTTCTTCCCCTATCTAAAGACACCCAAATCCATGATAATGGAATGGTCAGTGTCTACCAAGAGTCTCAGGGGTGGGGAGAGCTTAGTATCATGGAGAAAACAGAGATGTAGGAGTCCTAGGCTCAACCTCAGTTCTGCCCTTCATTCGTTGTGGGACTTTGGACAGGCCTCACTAAGCCTCACTTCCCTTGCTTGCCAAGTAGGGGTGACAAAAATTATTGATAACGAGTTGTAGAGAATGACAGATATAATATAAACAACCTTATTTGTCAATTACTATGTAATTTGAAAGTTTCCTTTCATTTTATTAACATTATTCTCTTTCTGTTTTAAACAACAAAGAGAAAAGGAAAAAATGGTAAACTAAGAATTCTTGCACATCATTTCTACCCTTCAAAAGACTCTATAGAATTCTTTTTTTTTTTAAGATTTCATTTAGTTATTTCAGAGAGAGAGAGAGAGAGAGATATCACAAGAAAGGGAAGTGGTAGAGGGAGAGAAAGAAGTAGGATCCCAGATGAGCAAGGAGCCCCATGCAGGGCTTGATCCCAGACCCTGGGATCATGACCTGAGCCAAACACAAATGCTTAACCAACTGAGCCACCCAGGTGCCCCTAGAATTCTTATTTAAGAGCAGACATTCCTAAAAGAAGATACAATATCATTATCAATTTTATATAGAAAAAGTATGTATTTTTTTTCTGAAAAAAGTAATTGATATTATATATAAAATAGGAGGTAAAAAATACTCCTGGCAAACATAAATCTGATAAGGGCTATACTAACAATATCAGTAAAAACTTTCCTTGAAACCTCATATTCCTCTTCAAGTACTATCCCCAGTTAAGAGCTTAGTTATTTGAAAAACTTAAATGAAATTTAGTATACTAAATGCATTAAGAAATTCCAGTAACAAAAGCTAAGTTAAGATTTAGTACCAATACTATAATTTAATCTTCATTTTCACTGGTAACCTCTAGAAGGAATTATCTGGGGAAGATTGAAGGATTTTCTTTTAGTCATCCCTAATGATTATGTAATTTATTTCAAGTAAGTTTCTATTTAATAGAGCATGCTGTTTTCCTCTCTTTGAGTTCCCTTCAGAATTTCTGAAGTGTCGTCATATTATTGTTGAGTGTTTCATAAGTAAACACACAACTAAAGTGTGTACTTTTGTAAGAGTACTCAAAGGAAGGATGTAAACACTTCTACCTTGCATAGGGTAGGCTCATTTTTTTTTTTAATTGCTGGAATATCTTCAAGTGAACACATGAAGGAGTTTGTAGAAATATAAAAAATGAATTTATGAAGATTTAAAAAAATACTGTAGCAAAATAACCACAAATAAAATTATCTGGAGACACAACAGAGAAATTGGGAGTGTTTAGTTTAGTCCAACTTTCTCAGAGTATGAAGTGATGAGCTCTATGCAGACCTTTGGGGTCCCTGAGAGGTAAAAAAAGCTATAAACATTTTAGGGACAGGCTCAAATTCCCAAGGTACTTGCAAGCACATTTAATCTTTCCGAAAGTGCACAAGATTGATTACAGTAGGAATCTTTAAGTGTGAATTGTACCGATTTTAATTGAAGTTTAATATTCCAGAAGGAAGAGAAAAGTTGATATTGCTCTTTGTTATAACTACTGCTTACCCTCTGGTAGTTAAAATAACTATCGGGACAGTTAACACCTGTGATGCTGGCTGCACAAATAGGAAGTTACATAAATTATATAAATAGCTATTTAAAAGAAAAACATGGTGAAAAGTGATTCTGATGATAAGGTTTGGTAACAGCAGCAGCCCCGCCATTGATACTGATAGTGGCTGCTGTTCCCTAGAGAATTATTTTAAACAAATTCAGAATATTAAAATCTGACGTTTTGGGCTTTAGAGCTCGATAGACCTGGGGTCAAATCCTTTCTCTGTTCTTCACTGGCTGTGTGATTTAAGGAAAATTATATAAGTGCTCTGAGCCTTATTTTCTGCACTTTCAATATGGGGCTGATGCACCTCACAAGCGGTTGTGAGGATATTAACTGAGGACACGTGAAAAGCACTAAGCACAATGTCAGGTTAATACCTGGAGGCTCAAATTTCTCTTCCTACATTTCCTCTGGAGTGTCTAGAAGCTTCCTAACTGAAATGAAGGTCCTATTTCATGTAGGGGAAAAGAATAATAGAATTTCAAGTTTCACCATGTTCCTTGATCTGAGCATAAATTAAAGGAAAAGAGGGGAGATGTAAGGAGGTTAGTTTGGATGTTGCTGCAATGATCCAGGAGCAGGTTGAAAAATGTGGAAGTGGAGTGGGATTGAAAGTTTTGAAATGGAGCAGGATATGGTGCAAAGAAAGAATTCAGAAATCACTGAGTGACTGGCCAGGGAGTGGAAGGTACGAAAACGCCGAAGCAGGTGCAAGGTTAGCATTTGAGCGGACTGTATTGTCATTTCTTCTTTTGCCATCACTTCCATCCCTGCCATGTTTATAATAACCTCCCAGAAAACAAATGCCCCCTTCCATTTTAACTAAATGTAAGACACTCAAAAAGGAAGAAGTAGTCAAAATTTAGTAGCAGCACACATGGATCTGGAAATAACCCTTTCCTCGGCTCCATCTTCACATCTGACTCCAGCCCACCACTAAGAATTTCTTGGAGATTCATAAAGGCTTTGAGTTCATTTTGTGTCCAAATAATTTTGGGCACTGAGGGACTATTTTCATGTAGGACATGTGCTAAATTTATCTTTCTTTTTACAAAACCAGTTTAAATGTGCTGGAGATGCAATGTAGAATTTTTTTTTTTTAATAGGGGAAAAAAAGGGGAAGGGATTGAAGAATAGTTTTCCACATTCTCCAGCTTGTTGGGGAGCATGAAGTCTTCCTATAGAATGGAAAAAAGTAATCTGGAAAGGCATTTACAAAGAAATGGCCTAAGTTCCTGAGGTAATAAAACCACTTTCAGAAGTGTAAGGATCTATCTAAATGAGAAAAAATGCTGTGCCACTGTAGGAGAGGGCAGGGGCCAGGTGAAATCCAGAGTTTCTAAGGAAAAGCAGCTGTTCACACGTGCATACTTTAAATACGTATGCATAGATAGAAAATTGGGAGGCTCAAACCTTGATGTTATTTTTGACCCGTTATTACCTTTTGCTTCCTCATCATCCATCCAAAAAGAAGCTTTATTGTTTCTATTTCAGAAATAGTTTTCACGTTGCTCTCCTTTATAATCTCACGGCTGTTGATTTAAAGCCGGTCTTTATTTCCTCTTTCTTAATTAGTTCCAAAGTAATCCAATTTGTCTACTTACCTCCAGTCTCACTGCTTTTCTCCATCTTCAACACTCCCACTCTAATGTTCTGTGATTCTACAGTCTATGTGGAAGTGACAGAATTCTGGGAAGGAGATGACAGCGTCATCCTGGAGTTCAAAATGCTTAAAATATGTAATTCTGAAGTAATTAGGTATGAAATTTCAATTGAGGAGAGTAGATTCTAAAACATTCTGATGAAGAAGGGTGAGACAATTGCTAGAAATACACTAAAGGAGTACAAGAAAAGGATAGCTTCTTTCAAAAAAAAAATGTAGTTCTTTCCAAAGAATTATAATTATTCAAAACAAGGAAGAAAACAACTATTTAACATAGTGCTTAAGAGTCAGAAACCTCTGAATTCAAGTGTCAGATCTGTGGCTTAGCTGTGTGGTTTGGAGCAATTATTAAACCTCTTCAAATGTCAGCTTTGTTTTCTACAAAATGGAGATGACGTCAGAAGGGTTCTGATGAGGATTAAACTTTTTAAAAATATTTTTTATTTATTCATTTGAGAGAGAGAGAGAACACCAGAAGGGGCAGGATTAATTCTGATTAATAAGAGAAAAAGAAAGGTTATTAATTAAGAGTTCCAGCTACGGAGTGAAGGGTCAGTATTATTAGCGATTGTCTAAAGAAACTAACCATGTACAGGGCCCTCACATACACCAGGGTTTAAAACAGGTACATGAGATGAAAGGAAGTGCACATAACAAAGGATAAAAACAACTAACAAAACAAAATAAACAAAAAAGGTAAAAAAAATAATGTGAAGGAGGCTAAAGTTCAAAGTGAGTTTATTTTCCATAAATTGCTAATTAAAAACAATTCTAATTAGCAAAAGATCCACAAGGAATATCATACCATGTTCACAGTTGGAGAGGGGGAGGCTGAAATACTTTGACAATTAGGGTAAAAGCAGGAATGTCCAGTATCTTTTCTGATTCTACTTTTCTCTATCAGAACAGCTTTTCAAAGTACCTATGATGGTATATAAGTTAACTTAGATGAAAGATATGATGAACTAAATTTTTAAGTATTATAAACTAAAGTATTTCAATATTTTCCAGGTTTAGAAGAGCACATTTTAAGGTAATTTTTTTAAAAAGCCCAAATTTGTAGATTTTTAAGTAACTTAAGGCGTGCTACTCTAAGCCTATTCAGCCTGATCAATAACTTGATGAAGATGGGAAAGTCATACTGACGCAATATACTTGTGAGAGATATGGATGACACAAAGCTGGGAAAGATGTAATGGATGTTAAATTAGCAGAATCCACCTTTACAAGTATGTTGATAGCCTGAAATACTGAACACATAACAAATACAAAATGTTAAAGGGACAGTTTTAATCTCAAAGCTAGCATTTAGTTAACGGAATCTACTAGACAAAAACAAATACCTGAGGGTTTAGTAAATAGCCCATGGACAGAAGGGCTGGCAGACACAAATGTGATATGATGGTTTAAAAAACTGTGATCTTGGGCGATGTAAATAAAAATAAAGTGTACATGAAGGGAAAAATATTTTACTGTTTTTTGTTCTAATAATGGTCAGATTGGGGCACATATATTGGGAAGCAGAATGACAAGTTAGAGGTTGTACAAATATGGCAACTGGGATGTTGATATCTGAAAACCTACATAATGCTTCACAATACATCACTTAGAATCATATGTAATGGTATTAATCATGTCTTTTTATTTTCTGTATTTCTGATGCTTTGGCACATAGGACCTTGCTGACCCTGCCAGACTGCCTCTCCCCGGGCTATCCAATTCCTAGAGATAATTAAACACCTACCCAAGAGCATGTTCTTCAAGTGCAAACCAGTTAGTTCAGGCTCCCTCCTCTCAACCACTTCCTTCTTAAACTGAGTGGCTACCTCCCTGCCCTAATCACCTCCGCGCCAGGTATAACACAATTAGAAAGAACCCCTTTACAACAGTGATCGCTGAAATTGTCATCAACCAGCCAATCTCAAACCCGTTTTGCTGCCTTGTCGTGCCTTTCCTGGAGAAACCACAGAAGTCTCTTACCCGGGCATTCCCCCTACTCTGTTTCTTGACTGACTCTAGTGCTACCGGGTGGTGCCCTGGATGGTGTGGCATGCTCTCTCTTCTTTGGGAACTGTGAGTGTCAAGTTATCCTTTCAATGGCAGTCCTCCCCTGATCTGATGATCTCACCACACCCAAATAATAGTAAAACATATATATATATATATATATATATATATATATTTAAAGATTTTATTTATTTGACAGAGAGAAACACAGCCAGAGAGGGAACACAAGCAGAGGGAGTGAGAGAGGAAGAAGCCAGCTTCCCACCGAGCAGGGAGTCCGATGTGGGACTCAATCCAGGGTCTCCAGGATCATGACCTGAGCGAAGGCAGTCTCTTAACCAACTGAGCTACCCAGGTGCCCCTAAAACCTACATTTTTAAACAGTAATGGTAAAATCTTAAGATCTACCAAACACTGAGCACATACTTAGGTGTTAATCACCATTCTGTGTATACAACTACCCAGATTAGAAGAACCACTCTACTTGAATGTGTAGGATTGTCTTGGCTCTTCTATAGCTTGCCTTCTGAGTACACTCATTCAAGTTCTTTGTAAATCATACAATTGATTCAGGGAGTAATATTCAAAATATTTACCAGCCAGCATCCTGTGCAACTGTTCACTCGCAACTACTGCCAAGTGTAGAGCTGGAGATGGAGGCTGGCGACTTGGGGTCAGGCCCTGTTAGTTACTGAGGAGTTGGGAGCTCTGGGACATCCTGGGGGAGGGTCTGAGGTGGTAGTGAGGTACTGACTGTGAGCACTGACACATTTCAATATTGGCATCACCGGCATGGCCATGCTATTACCTTTATGTTGCATATTAGTCCTGATGATATATCCTGTGATCTCCTGTCTCTTGTCCTTAAGTTCCTTCAGCCATTGTTTTTGTGAAATAAATTATAGGCTTCACCTTATTGGTCATCGTGCCCTGACTAAAGGCTAGTCTCTTTCTTAAACAGTGCTACTTGGATAACTCCAGAAGTGGTTTACCAGCTCAGGGTAGACTTTTATATCCTGATTTGAACTCTGTTTCTATTAGGACCACTAGAATTGTGCTTTTTTTTTTCCACCATCAATAAAATAAAAATCTAATGTGTCTTTTTATAAAGTGCTTCACTGAAGTGAAAATGATGGAATTCATTTATTCTCTAGCTGGCAAGCAAACTAATTAAAAGATTAGCAGATACTCCTTAGGCCAGCAAGTCTTTCAATATATTTTAAATTACATTTTGATACTACAATCTTTATTTCCATATTAGAAAAGTTAATGTGCTCACTAATCTAAAAATTTGCTCACTTGACAATAGACATTTCAGCTAATGTGAATTAGCATTTCTGCTGAACTTGTAAAAGAAGGGGGGCAAAGGACACTATTTGAAGGAATAATGATAATGCAGTAAAAAAGTACAGTCCTTGGCAAGATTTTATGTTTTCAGGATCAGAAACATTGTTCCACTACTACCGATTTTAATGCTATTGTCTGCAACAGTGTTAAGTGTTATCTGATATTGGCATTGAGTTCTATGGTGAAAATTTCTACTAATTATCTTATCACTAAAATTAAGCCACCATAATTTACCAAAAATTTTAGATCTAATTCTTCAATTGAGAGTATAGATCTGAATTTTTTGAGGCTTAAATGCAATAAGTTATTTACTTACTGAATAGAATTTTGTCCAATTTTAAAAGCTATACAATATATATCTTAAACTGTGTTGTAGGTCATTAACAAATGTTATTATTAATCCTTGCCTCAGATATGGTACCTTTCAAAAAAAACCCACCCTTGTTAGCATATCATTTTGATACCTGAATGAGCCCATATTTGATAACTAAAAATATTTTCTAATCAGCCTCTAAAGCTGTATTTCCTGGTAGCTCTGACCGTAAAAGGCAAGCTTGCTTAAAGGATTTACTTGACCTTCCATAATAAGCAATTAGAGCTTTCAAAGCTAAATTAAAATGGACATAACATTCCCTTGTGAGACAGAAGTGTTCACATTGTGCAAAAGCATAAGACATCAGATGCATTTGCTAAAACTCAATGAAAATAACAGGTGTTTGTCTGTATAGATGGTGATAGAGAATGCTCAAACAAAAGAGTTTTTGCCATAGTCTCAGATTCTCCTAGTTGGAAACATACTTTAAATGTCTTCAAATTCAATCACTTATTTGAATGTTGAATTTCATCCATGAGCTCTGATCTTGATTGAACACCCAGTTGCTCCCAAAGCAACACATTGCTTCTTTCTATGGTCTTTCAGTTTCTTCACTGGGAGAAACATTCACACTCATGTTAAAAGTCAGAGTCTCCATGCTGGTGGAGAAAAGCAGGACGTTACCTAATTTAGACACGTGCTATTATTAGCAAAGGTTAAGCTTTTGCTTGTTTCATCTAGTGAGTTGACAGTTGATGCAGAATTTCCTCCAGAACAGTTTCTATTGAATTAAAGTATCCTCTCTATCCATGTTAAAAAAACACTCATTCATGTGGAAAGATCCTCAGATTTAATTGTTTCTTTTCCCAACATTTTAGAAACTGCCGATCTTAGGGAACCTCAGGAAAAAGATGACTTAGGAGACCCACCTGCAGTTCTCAATTTCTCTTATGTTATCAGAATTACCAAATATGCCTTTGGATTACCAGGCAGAGTGAAACCTAGACTTACTCCTTTGAATTGGGTTGATTGGCTATTGAGAGAGCCTGGGGGGGAGAGGGCAGGGCAGGCAGTGGTGTCACAATTCATACAGTTTTAGAAGACCTAGACTTCTGCGCTTAATTCTGCCCCTAGTGAGCTTAATAATCTTGAGTGAGTCACTGTATTTCTCTAATTTTTAGTTTCCTTATCTATAAGGTGAGAATAAATATACGTACAATTCAAGGTTGTTATAGGAACTAAAGGACATAATACAGAATATATAAAAAACTAAAACTCTTTTCTCCTTACTGCTTGCATTTAGCAGCAAAGGAGCTTTGTAACCTTAATGCTTTAATGGGAAGTAGAAGAGTTAACATTTGCTTAGAAAATGTGTAGAATTCATATGAATCAAACACCATTGCAATACAGAATAAGTTTTTAACCTTGAGGATTTTTGTTCCTCCTACCTGTCACTCTAAATACCTGAGAAGCCTAGGCAAAAATCAGAGAGGGCAATTTTCTGATACTGAATATATAATGATGATAAAAACAACAGCTGTCATCTTCTATTTGTTATGTGCTAATCACTGTTCGCAATTGCTTTACATGCATATTCTCTTCCATGTAGTTATGGCTGGGAGGGACTGGTCCTGGATTTAGTCTTTGTTCTTGTCTGCCCTTTCCTAACAAAAAGAAATCCATGGGTCCTATATTTGATTAACATTAAAGAACACATCTGGCCTTATTTCTGAAGACCCTCTGTGACTGTTCTCTGTGCCTCGAGGACCATAATTTGGGTTGTCAATCTGTAGTGAGGAATGATATTTTAAAGAAAATGTCCTTTGCCTGACACTTGAGTGAGGGGAGAGAATGACCAAATTTCACTTCTGAGTTATTCTTTCAATTCACGATGCGTTTTAGTTGAGAATTTAAAAAATAATGTGTATAACTCCTGTGCATGTCTATTGTCACTATGTGTACTTTCAAGTATTCACACTTGTTTTAAGTACAAACATAGTATTTATTGATTGATTCATTCAAATAGTAATAGCATACCTATTAGCTAGATACTTTTTTAGTGGCAGAGGAACATAGATAGCGATGAATGCTACGTCATTCATCAAATCTGCCTTGATACGTGCGATAAACTATTTTCTTTTGAAAGCAAACAAAAGCAACACCAAACAACAAAAACCTCCCTGCTTACTTCCCAGTTTTTAATTCTTTCTTAGTACTTTCTTTCTCTCTATTTATGTTTTCTTCTTTCACAAATTTCTTTCTTTCTCCATAGATGAAAGAAGAAAATTCAAAGTAATTTTCTTCTTCACATCGTTTCTTGCTGATTAATGTTGCTTATATCAGCAAGTCTTAGGCCTCTGGAAAGGACAAAATTAATGTTTGCTGTGTTGAGATAGAGTTTTTAGTGCTCTCCGTTAAAAATGGGGACATTTTCACAATACGGATGTGGAGGATACTATTCTCATCTTCTTGACAAAATGTCAATGCATGGCTACAGTGCCCTTGAAGCTGCATATCCATTTTGGGCTGTCCCAGAAGTTCAAAGACAAGGCTCCTAATGCTATCCATAAAGGGTTTGGTCTTCCAATTCCTCAAGAAAAAATATATTTTATAAATTCTGACCTTTTCTTATACACATTTAAGTAAGGTAATGTGTGGTTTGACTACCCAAACATCGTGGCTCTGGAAGTTTACATAAAATACCACTCCACGGTAAGTGAGTCCAGTACTCTGAAATACTGAGGAACCAAAAAGCCAACAGTTATATGGCCAAGTAAGCAGCCTAGGGAGACATAACCCTTGCTCTTGTTTCCACAGATTGACAGCCACAATCTCTTATGCCATTTTAGGTGAAATGTGTTAGGGATAGATGTATGATGCATAGAACTATAGGAGGAATATATAATACTGAGAACTATAATGTTTAAGGACTATAATGTTGGGAAAGGCATATATGTTGGGAAACCTCAAAGTTGAAAAGTCATATTTCAAATCAGTTCTTTCTAGTCATGGAGTCAGGGCTTTATTTTTTTATTTTTTTAAATACTTTATTCTATTTTTTTCAGTGTTCCAAGATTCACTGTTTATGCCCCACACCCAGTGCTCCATGCAATACGTGCCCTCAATACCCACCACCAGGATCACCCGTCCCCCCACTGCCCTCCCTTCCAAAACCCTCAGTTTGTTTCTGAGTCCAAAGTCTCTCATATTTCATCTCCCTCCCCGATTTGCCCCAATTCACATTTCCTTGCCTTCTCCCACTGTCTTCCATGTTACTCCTTATGCTCCACAAGTAAGTGAAACCATATGATATTTGACTTTCTCTGTTTGGCTTATTTCAGACTCAGGACTTTAAATCTCTGGTAAAACATTTTCTGTTTGTCAAGGGAGCAATGATATTTTAGAGTTTTTAAAAATCATACTTAAATTAATCAGTGTTGTGTATTTTAGTTCATTTTGCACACTGGGCTAAGTCTACTATTAGTAGGATTTGCTTAGACACATGACTTGATGGTTTTAGAATTATTCACAATATAATCTATAAACATTGTAATATCAACCTTGTGGTTTGAAAATAAGAAGAAAGGCTATAATAAATAACACATATTACATTTCAAATCCTTTTTGAGTGCAATTCCTATTTCCATCATCATTTCTTCTACAAATACTTATTGAGTACCCTCCTGATATAGGTACTGCCAAAAAGGAATGAACAGAATATAGTTCCGGCCCCACGGCACTTCCTGCCCAGGGTGGAGAATGCTGGGTAAATAGACAACTGCCTGTTTGGAGTTCTCCCAGTGTTTGTGTGCCCATTAGTATTATTCATAGAAACATAAATGCTATATGGGCTTGTTGATGACTGTATACCATCTCTGCTGATTACAGGCACGTTTTCCTGAATACCGTACTTCTTAGGACTTTTAATGTAAATTTCCCTGTCAGGAATCAGAAACCCTCGGTATAGAACAGTGTATCAGTCACATGAATGCCCATCACTACAACATATGTGTTTGCAATGTGTTTAAATGGTTTTCTTCTCATTTCTGTTGCTTCCCTGTCTCGAGTCTTCATTACCTAGTTCCCACATTATGGTCCCCTACATGGTCTTCTCCCTCATCCTCATTGGACTCCAGTTCTTCCTGACATATACATCTTATCCTTATTTCAGGTATCCCTAAAATCCTATTTCCATAAGTATATTTTCCTGGCCAGCGACACTTATTTCTCTGAACTGTGGGGTTTGATATCTGTACAGTTTGGCACTAGATCATGGAATATCTCATTTTGTTGGAGGATTGTTTTATGTGCATATTTTGCCTTCCTGGTATAGCAAGAAGCTCCCTCTGGACAGGGAGCCATGTCTTATGAGCTCTGACTAAACTGTCATGTAGGTAAGTCTTTGAGTGTCTTTTAAAGTTTTTTTTTTCTTTTTTAAATTCTTTATTTAAATCCAATTTAGTTAACATATACTGTATTATTACTTTCAGGAATAGAGTTTAGTGATTCATCAGTTGCATATAATACCCAGTGCTCATGAAATCAAGTGCACTCCTTAATGCCCATCACCCAGTCACTCCTTCCTCCACTCACCTCTCTTCCAGCAATGATCAGTTTGTTTCCTAGAGTTCAGTATTTCTAAGGGTTTACCTCCCTTTCTATTTCCATCTTATTTTATTTTCCCTTCCTTTCCCCTCTGTTCGGTGTTTTGTTTCTTAGATTCCACATATGAGTGAAATCATAGTATTTGTCTTTCTCTGACGTGTTTCGCTTAGCATAATACTCTGTAGCTCCATCCATGTCATTGGAAATGGCAAGAGCTCATTCTTTTTGTGGCTGAGTAATGTTCCATTATATGTATGTGTGTGTGTATGTGTGTGTGGTATACATACCACCTCTTCTTTGTTCATTCATCTGTCAGTGGACACTTGGGCTCTTTCCATATTTTGGCTATTGTGGACATTGCTGCTATAACCTTCTACCCCTCTCTCCTGCTCCTCGTCTTCTGGGACCCCTATTACCCAAATATTATTTCATCTTATGGGATCACTGAGTTCTCTAAGTCTCCCTTTGTGATCCAGTAGTTTTCTTTCTTCTTTTCTGCTTCCTTATTTTCCGTCCTTTTATCTTCTGTATCATTGACTTGCTCTTCTGCCTCATTCATCCTTGGTTTTATATTTTCCATTTGGGACTGCATCTCAGTAACAGCATGTTTAATTTAGGCCTGACTAGATTTTAGTTCTTTTATTTCTATAGTAAGGGATTCTCTAGTGTCTTCTCTGCTTTTTTTCAAGTCCAGATAGCATCTTTATAATCGTTGTTTTAAACTCTAGTTCAGACATCTTACTTATATCCATATTGATTAAATCCCTGGCAGTGAGTACTACCTCCTGTTCTTTCTCTTGGGGGTGAATTTCTCTATCTCATCATTTTGTCCAGAAAAGAATATAAGAAAGAAAGAGAAAAAAACAATAATAGGAAAAAAAAACAAAAACAAAGCAAAGAACTAGACCAGGTGTGTTTTGCTCTGCTTGTTTAAAGAAATGAGATCCCAGGGCACCTGGGTGGCTCAGTTGGTTGAACAACTGTCTTCGGCTCAGGTCGTGATCCCGGAGACCCCAGATCAAGCCCCACATCGGGCTCCCTGCTTGACGGGAGGCCTGCTTCTCCCTCTCTCACTCCCCCTGCTTGTGTTCCCTCTCTGGCTGTGTTTGTCTCTATCAAATAAATAAAATCTTTATTAAAAAAAAAATGAGATCCCAAAATAAGAAAGAAAAACTTACATACATACAAAGATAAAATAAAATAAAAAAATACAATGAGAGGAAATAAATATAAGTAATATATATAAAAAATAAAAATTAAAAAGAATTGAAAAAATAAGAGAATAACTGAAAAAATAATACTGAAAGACTAAAGAATTTAAAACAAAACAATGAGTGCTATATATTCTTTTCCCCAAGATCTAAAGCTTTGCAGCCCTCTAGGATCAGTAAACTTGGTGTGAGCTAGTTGTTCCTGCTGGTCTTCTGGGGGAGGGGACTTGCACTGATTCTCAGGTGCACTTGCCGTCTTACACATGTGCCTCTCTTGCCAGGAGACTGGGTTCTAAGCAGCTCCGGATTCCACTATGGTGCTGTTTTGTTCCTAGAAGGCTTTTAGGACTGATGGGCAGGATGAATATGGCAGGGCCCAGCTCTCTAGCCTGGGAGCTGAAAATTTGTGCTCCCCCCCCCACTCTTCAGTCAGCCTTCACAGAAAAGCAGTCAGTCACTCTTGTCTCCCTGGTCTCTGTCTCAATTCTGTGTTCACCTAGTCTAGGACCGAGTATTTTTATCTCAGGCACATGACTGAGTTTCAGAACTCCAAATTTTACACTCCTGCAGCATGGACCTGGGCTGTTCCTCCCCAGAGAGGGAGGGGTCTTACCATGCTTCTGTCTTTTGGTGAACTGCTGCCAGGAAAGCCGTCACACAGCTGCACAGAGGTTTGCAGTTTATGGCAACATGGAGCAGAAAGCTGGGACCTAGACTCACTGTTCTCAACTGCTTTCCCACTCCTGTGTCTGGGAACTCTGCTGCACCCAGGCACCCCCGTGCTTCTTGTGACCTCAGGCACCCTGAGACCATGCTGTCACACCTGGGATTCCACTCTGCTTTACCACCTGAGCACCTTTAAGGCCAGGACATCTCCCAATGTAGCAGACTCCTAAAAGTTTTGATTTTGTGTTTCACTGCTTACCATATCTTGTGGAAGCCTCCTTAGGCATCCTCCCTGTCCTCCACCATATCATCAGATATATCACCCCTATTCAAGGCTCTGCACCTCCTCCCTTCCATAAAGTGGTCACCTTACTACTCGTAGAATTGTAGCATTTCACTTCTCAGATGTCCCTAATTGATATTGCAGGTGTTCAGAATGAGTTGATATCGACCTAGCTGTATTTGAGGGACCAGGCAACATTAGGATCCTCTACTTCTTGACCATCCTAACTCTACCCCTGTAATTTTTTTTCTTAAATTAGACCCTCAAAGCATTAGGCTTAGTATTGAGCATCCAGTACAAATCCAAAAGTCGATCCTGAAAGACTCCAATACCAAGTTGTTCTAATGCCAGCGTACACTATAGTTCAATGCAATATTCAAAGTCAGTTACTTACTAAGGCAAATTTTTTGTTGAGAATCATCTGCTCCACCAAAGATGACTCATTATGGAAGAGGTGGGGTTGCATATGGCTCCACATATGAGGAAACCACCAGAATTCATCCACAGACCCCAGAAGATGGTCATCCCCTTCATCCTCCTCTTCAGTTCCTTCAGGGCAGAAAGATTATTCAGTTAATTCCAGTTACAATGACTGCCCACCCATCCATCCATCCAACTCTGTACTCACATAGATGTATTTAGAAGACACCATTTATACTTTCTTTGATACGTAGAAGGCTATAAACATGAAATGTAACAAAGAAAACCTGTTACTCTGGGAACAACCAGAGACTGTGACAAAACTCTTCTAAAAGTTTTTCAGTATAAGACATGGGTATAGAATTACTGCAAAATGGAAATACGCAACCATTCTCAAGGACATTAGAACTCTTTCAGTGTCTGTATAATCTGTAGTTTAGAGAGAATGGGGGACAAATAGGAAATGGAATCAAGGGAATGTGAATAAAGCAAAGAGTGTCAAAGCTCCAGCAGTAGGTCATTCTGACATGGGTTGTGACACCACAGTTACAATAAAGTAATTCCATAATTTATTTGGGTTCCTCATTAGCTCTGAGAAGAAGCTACTTAGTATTTAGTGAAAACTAAGGCAGAAACAAGGAGAAAAAAGGAAATACAGGATTTGTGATTTGGAAAATTAGAGAAAATTGAAGGGAAAAAAGGAGAAAGGAGAAAGTGAAGGAAAGAGGTTGAGAGTGTTAAAGTCAGAATGAAACAAGCAGCTCATTGGTGGCACTCATGTTTCTTATGCTTGTCCTTTCTCTCAAGTTCCCAGACTTTCTGTCAAGAAACTCCTGTTTCCTTGAGAGTAAGTCCTGTTGTCATTCTTTTGATTTTTCCTATTTGGGGATGTTTTATTTCCTCCATTTTCACTGCAGTTTAGGTGAGTGTGGGACATTCCTCAATTTTCTTAACTTAAAGGGGGATAGGACTCTTCTAGGTTTCTTTACTAAAGCATGGAATGAGAGTAGTAGAAGTTGCCTCACTACTATCCTGGAATATCATAAGATGATATTAATCATCACAAAATTATGCAACTACACTTAAATTTCAGCCGCAACACTGAATCTAACAAGCTCCTAGAATATAGAATAGTAGGTTCTTCCAATGGTGTTCCCTCTGAATGGAGAAAATGTTCTCTTGTATTTTTAAAAATCTCATTTTTTCTGATATGACTGGTTTCAATAGTGCCCTACAGGCTAAAGATGGAGGGAAGACTGCTCCCCTGGCCCAGCCAACTAAGCCCAGTGCCTGCTACTACTGCTCTTCTCTCCATTTTCCCAAGAGAAGGAAGGCAGAGCCCACTGGCAGGAAAAGAATCAGATCCTATGATCTAATGGGCAGTGAAAGTGACTTACCAAAGATGAAGGCATAGCATGAAGCTACACAGTCCTTCCCATTTATATAGGGACAGCAAGGATTAGTAATATAGAATGAGTGGAATAACATGATTCTTCAACAAAGACAGACTTTAATTTCACTTCTGTATGTTAAATACTTGGCTGATATGAAGAAACGTTTTTTATATAAAGAGGGCACCTTTAAATTTAAACTGTTTTAGTTCCCACTTCTTTCCTCTTCATCACACGTTCATGTTACCAAAATATAGTGGAACAAGGAGAGCCTTTGGAGTCAGAAGCTTTTAGTTTACTTGTAGCTTCCAACACATTTGAATTGTGTGATTGCGGTCAAGTCACATAACCCCTTTAATGTCTGTATTTATGTAGGTAAAAGATGGGTAGTAATATCTATTTTGTCCTTTTGGGGAAAGAAGGGGCACCATAACCCTGGCACATATTAGGTAATTTAAATGCCTTTTTCCTTTCTTTTTATGTTTCCTACTCTTGTTCTCCTTGTGTCTTTTGTGGGTCTCCTTGAGTTTTATTTCTTCCACAATAATTTGCATGATGGTGTGGGGGAAGTTCTCCCCTGGGTGTTATGCAGCAGATGGGATACTGTGTTCAAGAACTGACCGTGCCATCATATTAATGGACTGATCTGATTAATGAGTCACCAGCAAAAACATTCTTGGGGTTCTGAGTGATCATTTTACAGTGCAGGGAAAACTTCTAGAGAGGAATGCAAAGGAATAGGATTATATAGATTCAAGATTTAGAACTCTGATGATCCTAATCATTGTAGGGTCTTGGGTTCTGGTCCTGCTGCCTTTTAGCTGATAAATATGGTGGCCATGGTGAAGAAGCAATTGTTATGTTGTCTGGTGATGCTTAAATATATGTTTTTTTGACATAAAGATGAAGTCACTTAGTTTCCCTACAATTCAGCATCTCTACGTACATCCAAGAGATGCTCCTCTTGCTTAACATGTTGTATGTCCTCAGGACGCCATATTGGTTAAGATTACCATTGGTTACTTATTGCAGTTTTACTTTCCCACCCTGAAAAGAGACATAAGTCTCTAGGGTTTCCCAGTAATCAGTGCATTCCTGACTTCCACCTCCTCTGGATAAAGTGAATATGGGTAGAGTGAGATGAGATTTCCTAGATTATGAAAAATCACCTCTTTACTGCTTTAAATCTCTATCCCCTGTTCCCTATAACTCTTATCTTTCCCTGCATCTTTCTTCCCATCTCTCCTTTGTGCATTTTTTCTAGTTGGACTTTACCTAGTTTCTTTATCAAGACAGTGTAAAGGTAGCTTTGGAAGGATAGCTCAGGCCTTTGTTGTCCTTTCCTGAATATCATGGTGTGAAATCTGCTATTAAAATAGTCATGCATTTAACTTACACAGGAATAAGACATATGATGTATACCCTCTGATAGATTTAATAAATTCATAGTGGGCATAAATATATGCCTTTCCCTTTTTCTTTATAACTCTTTCTGATCTGATTTCATTTAATCCTACTTTGGGTATGCTTTACATCAGAATTAATCATCTTAAGAACAAGTGTCTATTATTACTTTAAATCATTATGATAAAAAGCAGTTGAAACATAGCTGTGGTTGGATGTCCTAGATGCTTGCCACACTTCTATCTCCTGACTCTGCCCACCTTTGTTAGAACTGGAGGAAGAGAGATCTAGAAGTCAAATTCCTCAATTTTAAATGTCGTTTTTTAAGTTGTTACAAAACTACACTGAAATCTTAAGAGTTATTGCAAATTATTATTTGACCATGTATCTATTTAAATAACTTATGTCTCTTCCGTATTTTATCTTTTGTTTTTCCTACCATGATACTTAAAAAGTCTCTTCATTGAGACTCTACCTTTTGTCAAGCATTATGTTAACTGTTTTATAAGCACCATCTCATTTAATTCTCATTAAAACCCTCTGAGATAAGGGCCACTGCTAACTCTATTCTTCCGATAAAGAAACTGGTATTTGGAAAGCTGAGATAATTTGTCCCATGTCACTGACAGTGTTGGGACAGAACCCGGCTTCTTACTGGGAACTTGAATTGCAAGTTGTGGGAGGTGCCCAAGTATGGGAAGAGGAGAAATCTTTCAGAAACAATAAGGAAAGGCAGCAACTGGCTAGAGTCATCCTTTAGCATTCAGCATTGGACAACAAACCGAGTTGCCAGGAATATTTTCTTATATTTCCACTATGTTTGGGAAAGAAAGCTTTTAATTATTTTTAGTATTTACAGTGATTTTCTTTCACAACACAATATAGTCAAATTTTATTCTCTCACCTATTATTCTAACCCAGAGTAAACAACTCCTAATTTAGGACCCTTAACTATCATTAATTGACCAAATTTAGAATTTAGAAGTAAGATAATCACTTAATTCATTGCTTTTCACATTGTTAATTAATTCTTTGGTACAGTTAGAATTTATCAGTACTGTTGGTATTTCCTGATTTGGGGGAAATATAGAAACCTAAAGATAAAGAGAAGGAATCTTCTGTCATTCAGTGTCCTTTATCAAGGATTGCCAAGTATAGAATAAAAATCCAGTTTATCTAACTAAGTACCTACAATTAGGTGTTGCTCGCTAAAACGGAACTATGGTTTTATTTCCTTCATCTCTTATGTTTCAAAAACTAAAATATGCCAAGCAAAATGAAAACTCTCTCCTGAAAAAAAGTCCTACTATTATAATAGTGCTATTTTTCTCCTTCCCTTCAAGATTGAATAAAATAGAATTTTTAACAGGAAAAGGAATTACTTATTTAGAGAGAAGACAATGTAATTCTATTAGACTTATAATTTCTAATTTTTGAAGGATTCAGAGTATTAACTTTTATATCTATTCCCACTAAAAAATGATTGTATTGGTTTTAGATATTCCTAGCTAAGTTTCTGTGGAAGCTTTCATATTATATGCAGATAACAAGATCCCTGCAAGCCTTGGCCTTAGCTTTATTCTGTATTCTACTTTCCTTGGCTAAGCAGTAGACATCCTTACTGTGAGCTGTGGGAAATGTCCAAGTACAGAAAGAGGACAAATCTTTCAGAAACAAAAAGGAAGGAGAATAATTGGCTAGAGTCACTCTTTAGCATTCAGCATTGGGCAAAAAATAAATTGCTGAAAGTGTTTTCTCTTATTTCTATTATGTCTGGGAAATAAAATTTCTTTCTTTCTTTTTTTTTTTAAAGATTTTATTCATTTGGGAGAGAGAGAGAGACAGAGTGACAGAGATGGTGAGAGAAAGTAGGAGCAGGGCAGAGAGAGAAGCAGAGGGAACCTGACAAGGGGCTTGATCATAGGATGCTGGGACCTGAGCTGAAGGCAGCTGCTTAACTGACTGAGCCACCCAGGTGCCCCTGAGAAAGAAAGTTTTTAATTATGCTAAATGTTTAGAGTGATTTTCTTTCACAACACAGCATGGTAAATTTTATTCTCTAACCTTGTTTCATAAAATGCTAATAGTTAAAATAAAAGTGATTTTATTTTTGTGCAGTTAATTTGTTCATTAATTCATTTTCAAAAGCCACTATCCTAGTTGCTGGTGTTACAACAGTGAAGCCTTCATGGAGTGCTCATTTTTGTAAAGGAAGAGAGGCAACAGATGAATAATTTAAAGACAAAGTGCATTCAACACCCATTCAAGATAAAACTCTTAGCCATCTAGCAATAGAAAGGAGCTTCTTTAGGTGAATAAGGAATGTCTGGAGGCACCTGGTGGCTCAGAAGGTTAAGCGTCTACCTTTGGCTCAGTTCATGAACTCCAGGTTTGGGGATCAAACCTGCATTGGACTCCCTGCTTCTCCTTTCACTCCACTCCTTCCCCCTGCTCGGACACACACACACTCTCTCTCTCTCAAATGAACAAACACAATCTTTTAAAAAAGGGAGTGTCTACAAAATAGTCTATTGAAAGAATTCCTCTTGAGAATAGGAAAAAAATCTACTGAAAGATTTCCCTTGAGGTCAGTTAGAAGATATGAGTCACCATCACCACTTCTATTTAATTTTGTACTGGAGATATAAGTTAGTGCAATGGGTAAGGAAAAAACAATTTGTAAGACTCAGAAAGGAGGAAGGACAATTTTTAAAGTTCAAAAATTATATGACGTGTAGGTAAGAAATCCAAAAAATGTCTACAAACGATAGAAATAGTAAGTGAGGGCACCTGGGTGGCTCAGAGGGTTAAGCCTCTGCCTTCGGCTCAGGTCAGGATCTCAGGGTCCTGGGATCAAGTCCCACATCAGGCTCTCTGCTCGATGGGGAGCCTGCTTCCCCCTCTCTCTCTGCCTGCCTCTCTGCCTACCTGTGATCTCTCTCTCTCTCTCTGTGTCAAATAAATAAATAAAATCTTAGAAAAAAATAGTAAGTGAACAAAGCAAAGTTGCTGGATGCAAGACTGGTACACAAAATCCATTACTGACCATCAACAAAGAAATGGAAAATGAAATAAAAAACAAGACACCACGTGCTATTGCATCAAAAAACTCCACTGAAGAATAAATCTAAACCCATGAAGTCTTATTAATTATAATTAAAGATGACCTAAATGTGTTCAAGGATTGGAAGACAGCATTTAGTATGGCATTTCCCTTAAATCAATAGATTTAATGCAATCTTAATAAAAATTCTAGCAAGTTTCTTTGGGGATACTGGTAAGCTGATTGTAAAATTTATGTGAAAATGCAAAAGGCCAAGAATTTCCAAGGCAATCTTGAAGAGGATGAACACAATTGGAGAACTTACAGTAGCAGATATTAATATTAGTTATAAAAATTACTATAAATAGGAGTATGATGTGGACAAATAGATCCAATGAACAGGAGAGTCTAGGGTGCTCATATATGGTTATATATGACAACTATGACACGATAGTGCAATGGGAAAAGGAAGGTCACTCAGTACTTGATGCCAATTAGATAACTTTATGGAAAAAGAAAGTATCTTGACCTCTGTCTCACACACACAGAAAAATCAATTCCAGATGGATTTCAGATTTATAAGTTTTAAGAAAGTAGGAACATATTTTCATTATCTTATAGTATGCAAAGATGTCTTTAAAAATATACAATAAGTTGACCCCAAAAGACCAAAAAGAAGAACTGGACTACAGGAAGTATTTTTGGTCATCAGAAAAAAAAAAACATCAGAAGTATGAAAAGACAACCCACACAATAGAAGAAAGTATTTGCAACACATGTAACTGACAAAAGCCCCATTAAGAATATGTAAAGGAAAAAAAGAAAAAAGAATATATAAAGAATTTCTATAAATCATAAGTAAAAGCATATAGCCCTATAGAAAAAAATCTCAGATAGTTCACAAAAGAAGATATCCCAATAGCCAATAAATGTATGAAATAGTCTCAATTTCACTGTAAGAGAAATGTACATTAAACTATAACATATCTCTACAAGGTCACAAACAAGGCTAAAATTAAAAAGATAAATAATATAAAATGTTAGTGATAATAACAGGAAAACTCATATACTGTTGGAAATGTAAACTGATACACCCGTTTTTGAAAAACTGGCATTTTCCTACTAGAGTTGGCAATAAGTGTGCTATATAATTAAAATTCTCCTCTATTTAATAGTCAACAGAAAAGAACAGTTATGTTCTCTAAAGGAAAGGTACAAAAATATTCTTAACATGATTATTCAAAAAAAAAAAAAGCTAAAGATTAGGAAAAAACCCAACCATCTACACTAGAAAGGAACGGAATAAAGAAATTTTGATATATTCCAACAATTGAATACAATACAGTAATGAAAATGAAAAAATTGCAATAATATCTATAAAACCAGAATAATGTTGAATGAAGCAAGGTGGCTACAGAAGAGTCCATACCGTATGATTCCGTTTACACACATCTCAAACCATGCCTACTAGTTTGTGATATTAGAAGTCAGGGTAGTGGGTTTCTTTGAGCGAGGCTAGTGACTGTGAGGAAGCACAAGGTGGGTTGGGGGCTTTGGGATTTGGTACCATTCTCTC
Source organism: Spilogale gracilis (assembly GCA_004023965.1). Classification (NCBI taxonomy): domain Eukaryota; kingdom Metazoa; phylum Chordata; class Mammalia; order Carnivora; family Mephitidae; genus Spilogale; species Spilogale gracilis. Next base: position 42,222 of record PITA01013194.1, read on the forward strand.
TCTTGATCCACGACGGTTTGTGAAAATTGATTGAGCACTACACTTAATACTTACACATATTTGTCTGTGTAAATTATAGTTCAGTAGAAAAGGAAGGCTGTTAGGCCATTACAACATGGTAAATAAACTTCCAAACCATCCACATTTTGTAAAGGTTAAAAATGATATATTAAGTATAATTGAATAATATGAAGAAAGTAAAAATGGAGAGAAACATGGGATGTGGGAAAGTATGAAGAGAATGGGTCATAATTTTTAAATAGAGTAGTCAGAGAGGCTTGATGAGAATAATTAACCTCCTTTTTCTTACCTGTATGGTAAAATTTTCCTGAAAATCCCAGGTTGAACGTAAAATTTGTGATTTGTGCACGCAAAAGATTCTGAGTATCAAGCAGGGCCTGAAATACACAGTTTAAAAAAAACCATGTTATCCAGTTAGAGAATGGTGAGAAGTTTTAGAAGATACCTTCCTTCTGCATTCAAGAGGTGAACCTAGTCCTTTAAACATGAGAGAAAATGATGAAAAGTGGTGTCTTTACCACTTTACAACCAGAGAGATGCTTTCAAGATTATGTAAACATATACATATATTTATCCTTTAGTTCGCAATAAATCAGCAAAAAGGGTCAGCTAGAAAAAGGAAGTTACATGAAAAATTTATTCTGCATATATTAAAGAAACTATTATCTAGTACATAAAATATATCTCCTTTCACTTCTTAGGGATACGGATCACCGGTTGTCAAAAGAAGGATATTCTTTAAGTGAAACTATGCAAGATCCTATGTTGAAAGAATCATTTTTGTTGTTTCTCAGATATGTCTTTGCTCTTCAAAATCCCAGACTTCTCAATTTTTGAGTCTTAGATTCCCATTAGATAGTGATTGTTCTTCAAAAGTGGACATCACAATAAAGTAAATTTTTAATTTAGCCTTTCCTGCTAAACAAAAACCCCTACTTCTGACAGTAAAACTCTTCTAAAACAAGGTCTATCTTATAGTATTTACTATGCTATGAATTTTTAATGGACTTCATTTCTTCTTTCTCCCTCTTCTCTTTCTCATTCTTATTTAAATTCCTAATCGTATATTCCTTCTCTCCCTGCCCTCCTCCCTACACAGACAATGGTAGTTGAGTACCCACTTCAAGTAGGCAGACAGTAACTAAATGTTAGGTTTGTAAAGGATGTAGTTAACACTTCTTTTACACACAGGGAAACTGAAGAGAGATGACTTGCCCATTTTCACAGATAAAATTAGTGGTAAATTGTAGATTAAGGATATAGATTGCTTGATTCCATATTATTCTTTCCTCCCTCCCCTTTCCATAGTATAGCTGGGCCCACAATAAAATCTTCTTTAAAAAAAGTAGCTCAGCTGACACCTGGAAGACTTGCCCCCTCATGTTTAAGGTTTCAGTCTTTTTTAGAGGATATAAATAGGTACACCTTGTAGTCAGAGATTATCCCATGATGGTAGGCCTTATCTGTGCATATAAGTGATTCTCCTTATTGTATAAAAACAGGAAGAGGACTTTTGAATTTCAAATTTAAATTCATCTGAACAATGACAACTTTTGAAATTTAGGTATCTAAATCTTTTCTATCACTACTCTGTTTACTTGAACAACTTCCTTTGATTGAACAACTGAACTAGGAAATATGTGGGTCCCCAGGGCACTCAAAGATGGAAGACAGGTCTCTTTGTGGATTTCCACACTTAAGTATCGAAGCAAAAGGGTTTATGATGGCAATGTCACTGGATGGCAATTGTCATTAGATACCATTTAAAAATAATTGAAATCCATTTAAAAATGATTTCTTGTGTGTTCAATGCTTTAAAGTTGGAAGCTTTTCTTTTTGCTCTTTGAAAATAAAATCCCCAACTAAACTTGAACTTTGCTTTGTGACTCTTGATTGCCTTTTAAAACTTAAAATACTTGATAAGAAAAGAAAAAACCCCACAAAAACCAACAAGCCTATCTCGTTCTTAGGCCTTAGAAGCTAAATAATGGACCTTGTGAACTAACCTCTAAAGCAACAAGAATACATTGATCTAAATTACTGAATGAGACTTGATCATGCAGGTTTGAGTTGGCAGGTTACACATTTATTTGACATTCTAGAAACAAACACTAACACACATAAAAGATACACTGAAACAGATGGTAGATACTAATATTATGCCTATATATGGTGAAGAGGGAAATTTATTTCTAGATGATTTTTGTATACTTAAGATAATAGTAATATTTCTTTTTTTTTTTTATGACCCAGGTTTTGGGGGTATCTATGAGAACAATGTTATATGTTCATCCATTACTTCCATCCAGCAAAATATGCTTTTCTGCTAGAAGCTAGAGCACCCAGCAGTATTCTTAGATGATAGCCTTTTCATTAAACTCTTCATTGCTAGGATGATTGTATTCAATATTAGTTTTTTTAAAACTGAGATAGTCTATCATTATTATATTATTATAATATATATTATTACTACATTATTATTATTACTATGAATAAAGTATTCAAAACTGATATAAATGATACTTTGCTTTATTCTTTATGTGCAACATGTCAAAAGTGGTATGATAATACCTAAAAAAATCTAATCATAATAAGCCAAATCAATGCTCTAATACCAAATTCAGAAAACCACAAGCATTTTGCCCACACAAACCCTCTATGATATGCAGAGTACTTTGGTTATGGAGAAGGTAGAGTCACAACCACCTGGAGAGATACCATTTAATGGTCTCCTCCAGGCGAAGAACCCTACAAACATAGATATCTACTGTCAGGAATGGTCTGATTACTGAAAAATGGTACTTTTATTTTTAACTATTCCAAAACTTTTTATATAATAACAAGGTAATTTATAATTCCATGTATCAGTAATAATTTTTAAAATAATATCACTTTTTCTAACTAAAAACTCAAAATCACTAAAAAATTCCATGCATCAGTAATTATTTTTAAAATAACATTACTTTTTCTAACCAAAAACTCAAAATCACTAACAAATAAGTTAATATTATGATGGCATTCTTTCCCATTTTTACCAATAACTACCTAAATATATGCAGATCTATATAAGTATAGGTAAGTGAAAGGAGAGACATGAAGCAAAAATTAAAACTATACCAATAATTACTAAAATACAGTTTTAAATTTTGCCTTATTTCTTATTCATTCATTCATTCATTCATTCACTCATTCATCTTTTGAAGGTTTTGTTTATTTGAGAAAGAGAGAGAGAGAGAGAAGCAGGCAACAGCAGAGGAAGAGGGAGATGCAGACTGCCCACCGAGCAGGGAGCCTGATTTGGGGCTTGATCCCAAGACCCTGAGATCATGACCTGAGCTGAAAGAAGACACCTAACCAACTGAGCCTCCCAGGTGCCCCACCTTTATTATTTCATAGTATATTATGAGCTTTCTCCTGTCACATTAACCTTCCAAAACCAAATTTGTTAATGAGTGCAGAATACTGCATCAAATTGGTACCCTATAATTTATTTAACCATTTTGTCTTACTCTTGTACATTTAGGTTGTTTACATATTTTGTATAATATAAATACTTCTCTGTGTATCAATACATATTTATATAGCAAGGAAGTAGCCATTTCTGTGGGAGATAGAGGATAAAATAATTCTGCTTACTTTAGCAAACAGCACAATTTTTCAGGAAATTTGAAAATGTTATGAAAGTATTAAAAGACAAAATAACATCCAGTTAAAGTTATAAGATAATTGAACCATGAATATAGTTTAACATGAAAATTTGACTATTTCCTAAATAATTTTTTTTCACATCTTGAATCTGTATGCTATATCACAAACTTAGTTTTTTTAGGGTTCATTCTACAAAGCCAAAAACACTTGCAGGCATTAAAAGATCCAGTTGAAGGCCAAGAAGATCTAATTTAAAGAAATTGCGCTCTAAGAAATAAGCAAAATGGGAGCTTTTATATATCTTTGGACTTTCTCCAACTCTCTCTAAAAGAATGAATATATCAATTAAAGTAAATCAAAGACAAAATTTAAAAATAACTGCAAAAAAGTTTTATATGGATATTCACATTAGTATAAATTACATGTGTGTGACATTCTTTGAGGGAATGTTTACTAATTTTGTATTTCTTATCTATGTTTGCCACATGATATTTTGACCTGTTTTATCTTTTATAAGGTAAATAAAGGAGTTGGTGATCCAAATTAAAGCTGGAGAAGAAACTTTAGTGCTGGGTGTGGTTTTTCAGCAGCAGGCAAAAATAGTGTTTCAGCACAGAATTTTTTTAGAGTCCATATTTTCTTAATCAGCCAAATACTAGTTATAAATATGTATAATCTCCTGAAGTAGATGAAAACAATTAGGCAGCTAATTGCAGGATCTTGTATCTATCTCCACACAAACATGCACACTCTGGCATCACAGGTTAATGTACAAGATCATTATTACCACTTGAGACAAATGATTTAAATAGTTGAAGTGACTTCCCCATCACAAAGCTAGTTAAGTGCTGAGGAAGCTATTCAAGCAAGGGTTTTGGATTTCAAAGCTCACTGCTTCTGCTGTCCACAGAAACAACGGGAATACTAGCCTGATACCAGTGATGTACAGAGCCGTTTGGTGACAAAAGCCTCTAGAAGGGAAGAAGAGGTGTTTTTTTGGTATCACTTTCACTAATACATTGTCACTCCTAGTTCCCAAACCCAAAGGTATGAGGTGGATGGGAAGACTAGGTTGCTCAGTGACAGCCATCCCTGCATTTGCAGTGAGAGCAGTCCCCCCTCTGCCTGGAGCAGGGCTGGAATGCCACAGCGGGCACCTCAGTCTCCTCCTCACAGGGTAGGAAGTCTCTCTATATAAGACCTGTTCCCAGACCAGAAGACACAATCACTTGCTGAAAACAGTTAATTGGGCATAATATTAGAGTGAAGGCATCTTGTGTAATTAGAGGGAGGACAGCTTTAGAGGAAAACAATGAACAATAAGGCCGGGGTCCACTATACTATTTTACCAGCTTACCCAATGGCACTGGGATGGGAAATCAGTAGGAAATGCAGACAATTGGGTCAGCCAGTGGAATACATCAGATTTGGCCACTTTTTGTAACAGTATTTAAACTCTCTTGACAAGAAACCTATAGATCTAGAGCTGTACTAACTGACACTAACATTCCTAATGGTAAAACAATCACTCAGGAAAAGGAAGAAACTCTGTTCATCCTGCTAACTTAATATATAAATACCAAAGGTTGGAGTGTGTTTTCCATGATTTACATGAGCCCTATCACATTTGGGAAAATTGATGGGGAACTTTCACCTAGGCATTTGCTAATTACAGTGAGGTGTTTTAGAGATTATCTTGCTTACTGTTGACATTACCTTGAGCCATGGCCACCATATATTGAACGCTTAGACCTGGAGAGTGGCCTCACTAACACGGTGATGAATGAATAGCAGATTTGGAATCAGAGTGACTTAGGAGTCTGACTCTGCCATTTGACTACTGCTTAAGCCTGGCCAAGTTATTGATCCTCTCCAAATCAGTTTCCTTCTCTGGGAAATAATAACAGTATACTGCTTCTGGATTTGGTATAAAGATCAAATGAGAAAACAGATACATGGCCCTAAAATCTTCCCTAGGACATAGAAGTGGAGACTTAGCTCTGTGGATGGAATCATTTGTCTGTTTCTCAGAACCTTAGAAACTTCTTATCGTCCTACCATAAAATTCTATCTTCTATTTTTCACTGTGACCCATCTGGAGTAAAATCAGGCATATGCCTAAAATTTCAAATGGTATTTTCAAATTTCCTTTCTAAGTGACCTTAGTGAATTCTTCATTCTCCAACACAATGTTCACATATTTTATTGTTTGTATTGTGGTAACAGAGTAAGGACAAATGTTTGTGTGAAAGCAAGGAGAAAATAGTTATACAATAATCTTAAATTATTTCTGTCACATATTTAAACTGGCTCAGAGCATACATTATACATAACCTCTAAATTATACAGATGAGACATAGTTTTGCCAGAACATTTGTTGACATGAAATTGGCAAATAATGATATTGAGTGGGAAAATAGAGAACAATTAAGTAGGTGCTATTATAAGTATTCGCTTGAAATTGTTAGGCATAGTCTGTTTAGCTTATGGTTGACATACTTAAATAATCAAAATACTAATGTACTTTTTAAAAAAAGAAGCATAAAAGTAGTTCACAGTTTCTTAAATATAGAATCTCTAGGAAACTGTAAGTTATATCTCACTTATTCGATTATATAGAAAAAGTTTTCATGTGTTGTAAAAAACACAACTTTAACACCTTAATAATTTAAAATTCTTGCTTTTAGCAGCAACGCAGAGAAGGAAGCAGATGTGCAGGATTTCATATAAGGGGACTGGGGCATCTCAACCCACATACCCAGGGTATGTTGGAAATCCCTTAAGTAGCATACCTGTTCTGTTTTTGAAACTAAGTTTTTAAATTTTAATTCCAGTATAGTAATATATAGTGTCATATTAGTTTCAGTATGATTCAACACTTCCACACATTACCCAGTGCTAATTATGACAAGTGTACTCCTTAATCCCCATCACCTATTAAATCCAGCTCTCCACCAACCTCCCATCTAGTTACCATCAGTTTGTTCTCTAAGGTTAAGAGTCTGTGTCTTGGTTTGCCTCTAGCTCTCTTTTTTTTTTTCCCCTTTGTTCATCTGTTTTCTTAAATTTCACATATGAGTGAAATCATATGGTATTTATTTTTCTTGGACAGAATTATTTCACTTAGCATACTACTCTCTAGCTCCATCCATGTCATTACAAATGGCAAGATTTCATTCTTTTTTATGGCTAAAATTCCATCGTGTATGTGTATGTATGTGTGTGTGCATGAGTGCATGTATATATAATTATATATATACATACATATATACACATAACACGTCTTTATTCAGTCTTCAGTCAATGGACATGGGCTGCTTTCATAATTTGGCTATTGTAAATATTGTTGCTACAAACATAGTAGGGTCCATGTATCCCTTTGAACTAGTGTTTTTGTGTTTTGGGGTAAATACCAAGCAGTCCAATTGATGAATGGTAGGTTAGTTCTAATTTTTAATTTTTTGAGGAACCTCCATACTGTTTTCCACAGTGGCTCCACCAGTTTGCATTCCCACTAAGAAGGTTCCTCTTTCTCCACAACCTTGCCAATGACTTGTTGTTTCTTTTGTTTGTGATTTTAGCCATTCTGACAAGTATGAGGTGGTATTGCAGTTTTGATTTGTATTTCCCTAATGATGAGTGATGTTGAGCATCTTTTCATGTGTCTGTTGGCCATCTGGATGTCTTTTTTGGAGAAATGTCTGTTCATATCTTCTGCCCATTTTTAATTTGATTATTTGTTTTTTGGGTATTGGATTATATCTGTTCTTTGTATCAATGTTCACTAGGGATATTGGCCTGTAGTTATTTGTATCTGTGGTATTTGTTGTAATTTATCTTCTCTCATTTATGATTTTAGTTATTTGGGCCCTTTCTCTGTTCTTCTTGATAAGTCTAGGTAGAGGTTTATCAATTTTATTTTTTCAAAGAACCAGCTCCTGGTTTCATTGATTTGTTTGTTTGTTTGTTTTTTTTAAATTTCTATGTCACTTATTTCTTTTTCTTTTTTTTTTTTTAAGATTTTATTCATTTATTTGACAGAGAGATCACAAGTAGGCAGAGAGGCAGGCAGAGAGAGAGGAGGAAGCAGGATCCCCACTGAGCATGATGCAGCCTCGACCCCAGGACCCTGAGATCATGACCAGAGCTGAAGGCAGAGGCTTTAAGCCACTGAGCCACCCAGGCACCCTATGTCATTTATTTCTATGCTAATCTTTATTATTTCCTTCCTCCTGCTGGCTTTAAGCCTTATTTGTTGTTCTTTTTCTATCTCCTTTAGGTCTATCATTAGGTTGGTTGTTTGAGGTTCTTCTTGCTTCTTGAGGTAGGCCTATATTGCTATATATTTCCCTCTTATGACTACTTTTGCTGCATTCCAAAGGCTTGGACTGCTGTGTTTTCATTTTTCATTTGCTTCCATGTATTTTTTTATTTCTTCTTTGATTTCTTGGTTGACATATTCATTGATTAGTAGCTCTTGCTTCCATGAGGAATAAATGGGGCTCAGACAGACCTCTGGGTGCTTCAGGTAATAAGGCCAAGTTTTGTTCAATGAAGAATCTCTTAGTGTGGCTTTAGATCAGATTACGAATCCTTTTTGGCATGGACTGAAATGCTTTATTAACTCCCTCCCCTCCTTTTTTTGATGAAAACTAGAGTAAAGACACAGCAACTTTAGTCTGCTGGAAACTAACTGTAAATGCAGAAATAAGAAAAATGCCCAGGAAATCAGAACAGCTACCCTGAAGCAAGTATTAAAGCTACTGAACATTCTTTAAGAAAGGGTTTCATGCTCTCACCTGGAATCACTTTATTTTACATATGGGTCTATAAGCTTTGTGATCTGGTTCACAAAAATATAGCAGATCAGGTAAGTTAGCCTGCGGAAACTGACCACAGGAAAAGATGCTAAAGAACTTAATGGAAGAATTAGGTGGAAAAAATGTATATCAAAACAAAAACTATATATATATATATAGTACATATATATAGTACATAATACATATATATATGTATTAGGGTGGAGGCAAATGGCCGAGTGTACCTTCATAACCTCTGAAGCTTCACTGCACTAAATCCAATCACTGATGTTCAGTAAAAATGAATATGTTAAAGTTGAAAAAGTAAAAGTTGTGCTGTTGAGTTAATTAATCAACTCATTAATTAAGTATACATTCATTGAGTACCCACTATGTGTCAGACCCTTTGCTGGTTGCTAGGATAATCAAATCACATCCATCACTCGGTGACAAGATCTTTCAAGAAGAAAATGAGATATCTGAGAAAAGCTTTTTGTTCTCTAAAGTGCTAAAGAATGTATAAAAATATTAATATCGTCTAAAATAAGTTTTCTAGAAGATGGTTTATGGTCAAATGTCATCATTGAATGAGTTAGTGATGAGTCAAACAATTTTAGGCATCAACTCATTCTTCTCACTCAGGTCCAGCCCAAAGGCCTTCTTATTGTTAGGGAAACACTCCAGGATTAGTCTTGCTTCTGGGCCTTTGCTCTTGATGTTATGCCTCTCTTTCCCAGATCATTACATTTTTAAAATTTGCATTTCTTTTATGCCTCTGCTCAAATATTACCTTATCAGAAAGGCTTTTCTAGACCATTCTTAAAAACTTGGCAACAACACACCTCCACCTCCTGAGGCCCAGACTGTCCCATCTTCTTTGCCATATATTACTTTCTCCACAGCATCTGTCAGTACCTAATATGTTATATTGTATACTTGTTTATTTTATTTATTTCTAAAAGATTTTATTTATTTATTTGAGACTGAGAGAGAGAGCATGAGCAAGGGGGAGGGGCAGAGGGAGAAGCAGACTCCTCCCTGAGCAGGGAGCCCAATATGGGGTTCAATCTCATGACTCCAGGATCATGACCTGAGCCAAAGGCAGATACTTAATCAATTTAGCCACCCAAATGCCCCCTGTATACTTGTTTATTGTTGTCTGCTCCCACTGAACACAAGAAATATGAGAGCAGGGACTTTGTTTACCTCATTCACTGAAGACTGCCCAGTGCCTGCAACTTGTAAAATTTGTTCAATGACTAAATAAATGAATCTATACTTCTGAATTGGAATTTCAGGTAGTTGAGCCTGAAGCTGAAGTATAGTTCCAGAACTAAAAAAGTAACTAACATTGAGAAAAATGAGTTCTTTAGACCAGTCCAGCATCTCTGGAACAGCAGTAAGGGCAAAAGGATGATGACTCTAAACATGGAAAGAGAGAAAAGGCCAGCCAACCTGAAGAGAAATAGAAATGGTCTAATATTGGGCACCTGGGTGGCCCAGTGGGTTAAAGCCTGTGCCTTTGGCTCAGGTCATGATCTCAGGGTCCTGGGATCGAGGCCCGCATCGGGCTCTCTGCTAAGAAGGGAGTTTGCTTCCTCCTCTTTCTCTGCCTGCCTCTCTGCCTACTTGTGATCTTTCTCTCTTCAAATAAATAAATAAAATCTTTAAAAAAAAAAAAGGAAAACAAATGACAGGAATATAAAATGGAGTCAATTATAACCCAAATATAAAAAATGAACAATTAATATGTAGGGCACTAATATTTGTTCTGTTTTGACTGTAGTGCAGTGGACAGGGTGGGGAAGCATATTACTATAACTAGAAAAGGGGAAAGAGTCCAGGAGTTCTTTCAAGGAGATGGTCCTCTATTCTTGCTGGGAATGAAAGAAGTATTTGGTAACCAGAACCTGACTAGATAGTCCTCTGCTTGGGACGAAACTAAGAATGCATAATAAAATATGATAATCACAGGGTAGAATCACAGAATGTTAGAGGTGGAAGATATTTTAGAGATTGCCAAACCTGGTATTTCTCAAATTGTTGCACTGAAGCATCTGTCTTTGAACAGGAGAATAAACATATAAATGCCTATCCCTCATATTCCTGAGGCTTTGCTCTATATATTGACATAGTTCCTATAAAGAAAAAGATTTCTTTGGAGTCTATGCTTAACTGAAAAATCCTAGGAGATTTTCCAATAATTTACCTTGGTTTTAATAGAGTATTTTAAATTATAAAAGCCAATCAAAGCAAAACAAGAAAAAAATCAGTTTTTGTTAAATTTCCAAAATATAATTCTACTCATGTATATTATTTTAATTTCATCTCCTCTTAGCTGATCCAAGCAGACCTTCTTGTAAAACTCTTGTACCTCATAAAACCTCTAGAATTTTGGCCTGGATTCTTCTTCTTATTTTTTTTTTAATTATTCTTGACTAAAAAAGCCTTTTAATACAGGGACTAGGTCAGAGACATTTGAAAATTACTTATGTCTGACTAATTTACCCAAAGGAAAGTATTTCCTTCCTTTCCTGATTTTTTTTTTCCTTTTGAGTGAAAAAAGCTAGGAAAAGCTATAGGTTTTAAAGAAATAATAAGATCAAAATCAGTCAGAAATGGTGCCTGCAGATTTTAGCATCTGGTTTTATGATATTTATTTATTAATGAGATAAATAGCACTTGTCTGTATTGCTCTCCGTTTGCATGACTTCAAGCTTCTCTTGCAAATAGGAAGTTCATTTGTCTATTTCAATTAATTAAAGGTCAAAGAACCCACAGCCAATTAATGTCAAGTTAAAAAGCCCACGAATGCTGACTTCATATTTATCCCCATGGGCTCTAATAAGATGGCGTAGTCCATTTCATTTTAGAATGTGCCTTTCTGTGGTTTATAAATGCCTCAAAAACCGATTTCTCAAAGCAGAACTACACTTTAAATTAGATTTGCTCTCAAACTTTTGCACACTGTTTAAAATATCTGACATTCACCTCTTTGTGAAATGTGGAATCAAATGCAGGATGGCTCAGTGCCCTACCAAGTTTTCTCAGGAGGGCTGTGTTAGCTGTATAGGTGAAGGAGAAGGTGGTTTAGGTGGCTTCTTATTCCTAATGGTGAGGTAAGGGGTCCTGTGAGACAATGCCATGAGGATCAGATGGTCCTTTGTCATAGCTGCTCCATGGGTTGGGTATATAGTTATTTTATGAATTTGTGTTTGTGGCAGGTGGTCTCTTTCCATTGGTGTTTCAGCCCTGTGTACTTTTTCCTTTTTAGGCATGTTCCTTGAGTTACAATGGCGTAGCCTTTATGTCCTTGATGAACTTAGCTTGACATGTCCTTTCTTTTTTGGTTGAACTTTTCCCCCTTAGTTATCACTGCTTCTACCTTGTTCCCAAAGTTTATGTCTTACTCTTCATTGCTTAGGATCAATAATGAGCTCCTAGTTACAACAAACCCTTTTTATTTTTAAATATATCACTTGTTATAAAATACTCTGTCATACGCCTACTGCTTGGAAAGAAGGTGGAGATACTCACCAGATGCTGATGTGTAATTGGCATGTGGGTTTCACATGTACACAGGCAAAGCACAGAATAGAAACTTCAGTGCCTTCGTCTTTGAAATCATTAAACAGAATGTCAAGATCATGTTTGTTAACATTGTGACTTCAGACCATTCCCAGTATGTCTTTTAATAATAAATCCTAGGCTTGATTTAAATTTTGAATTATAATTGGTAAGTTGACTCAAAACTGGGAAAAGATGCTGTTGTTTATTTGGGTTCCCCCTCTCCCCTCGGCTTTATTGAGGTTATTTGATTTGCTTTAGGTCACCAAATAGTTGTTTGCTCCCAGTGACCCAGTTCAGATGCAAATCAATGACCTAGATGGGTGGCCAGGGGAACATCTATTCAGTTACCTCATGGGAAATTATTTTCTTTACAAATATGACTTCACATAAAACTAAAATTAAAGTATAATCAGTAATAGAACTAACTGCCTGGGTCCCGTAGGCTCTACAACACTGCCTGCACTTTGCTAAAACATATCACATATATCCCATTACTGGGGAAGACAGGTCTTATATACCAAATTATTTGACATATTTCTGCATGATTGATTAAAAACATTGAAAAAGTTTAAAAAACATTCTCTCCCAAATTCTTCCAGTATTATAAATTCCAAATAAGAGCTATACCTGTTATCCCTTGAGCCTGTGGCAATCCACCACCTTAGCTGAAGAGACCCACAGTGTCCTATCCTCCCCCTTTGTCTTACGTGCCTTCTAATACTATCACAATGGAGATGACTGGCTGTCAGGGAGCCTGCACAGCCTGGACATAGAAGCTGTGACTTCAGACCTGAACTTCTCAACCAAGACGCAACTGAAGTGTCAAGGAAGTTATCACCACTTTATTCTTTGTCACTCTGTTTGAAAATATTGCACAATGGCTCTTAAAAGTGGGTTTTGGAAAGTTAATTCAAATGCAAAACGTTTAATCAAGTCATACAAAATCGACCAATAACAAATTGTAATTTCTTTGTTTTAGAAGCTTGTTAGGATGCATTGTATAAAATTAACATTCCAAGAGACTCCTTAAAGGCTCTGATGAGGTTGAGTCCAAGTGTTCTTTTCTGCGGGCAGCCTGGCGCTCTGAGCAGGTGCCATGGGCAGCCCGCCAGTCAGGCCCTGGCCACTGCTAATTTTGAGTTTGCTGAGAACAATGCATGCACATCTTAAATACTTTTGAGTTTCACATTTATTTGTATGCTGTGTTAGCTTGCTTGTTATTCTCAATCAAATACCCTAAGATCGACAGAGGGAAAAACTCATATTCTATTTTGACCATGGTTGTAGGAACTGCTGATAGCCTTAAACATCTGCCTTCATCAGATTCTCAGTAGTTATTATTTTGATAAGGAATGGCTTAAAATGTTATTCTCAGTTCCCTCATTGCCATTATTTTTATTTTCAATCTTTTTTTAAACTGGATACCCCTGGGGCATACTTAGATGTCTATCATTTCTGTTATTTGACTGGTACTTCAACAGAAAACCCAAGTGGTGACTAAGGTTTTTGCCAGCTGTTCTGCGTATTTTCAATTTCATTCTCAACAAGGGTGAGAACCAACACCAAAGAAAGAAAACAAAAATTATGTAACATGATAATTCTCTACCATTCCTAGTATGGTGAGTTTCCCAGTACCTGAAAACATCCCATATTCCAGCGTGTCTAATAACACCCCACAGGTTCTACTTGGGGAATCCTCTCCTGTAGAGAGCTGATAAGGTCGGCCTGCCTTGCATTAAAATCCAGGTTCAGAACTTGGAGTTGTCTCTTGGAAGAAGGGTAATAAGTCTGTATTGGGCCTTAAGTTGCTATTTTGTGTGTTGTCCTTTGTAAATAGAGAGAAAGCCTTGTAGGCAAACTGGAAAAGAATCCTTAAAATGTCATCTTTCTCAGAAAGATAATAACTTTGCCTTTCAGGGACACCCTCCTTTATCCCCACCTCCCTCTCCGACCCACCAATGATACAGGCCAAGTATGAACACTGGAGAGGCTCTAGGTTAGCAGCTAAAGCTCCAATTCTATTAGACGGCACTGAAATCCTCAGATAGACTGGAACTGATTAGGGTTATTCACGGCTGAGAGAAGTTCTTCCACTCTGAGATATTATGACAAGGTGACAGTTCCACGAATCTATGAATGTATGGGTGGGAGACGGGTGGTAAGAAAGGAAGGGAATATGAAATACAAAAGACTTTCTAGGATTTTCTTCATCAGGTAGAAAGAATGATCACTTTCTCAGCCTTCCCAGGGATCTTGCACAACAGCAGCGAACACAGGGGTCCCATTTTTCCTGAAAAGAGGGAAGAGCTGCCGAGGCTATAGCAGGAATGGTGAGCTGGCCCTCCAAGCATGTTCAGGCGCTCTCGTGGAGCACTGTATTTTGTGTTACCAAGAGAATGACGAGGATACTAGAAAGCTCTAATTCCGATTTTGAGATAAAATAATGTAATCTTACATTTGTATTATTGCTTTATAATTCACAAAAAGCTTCCACATATCATCTCATCTGATCCTTCCAACAACTCAAGAGAGGCAAGGCATAAACTATTAATGCTACATTACATTTAAGGAAATAAGCTTAGATAGGTTAAGTAACTTGCTTAAATCCACACGATAAATAAGAGGCAGAATAGGGGATTTAAACCCATATCTCCATATGGTCTGAGCTATCTTGTCTAGAAACAAGAAAACTAAAAATATCTTGACTAATATACTTTCCAAGTATAATATCTGATATAGACAAGTCTTTCAATTCTTTTTTAGGATGTAAAACAACCTTTCCTGAAACAAACCAAGATAATGTGTTTTACTCATTTTATGTTTATTTCTTAATCTATATTCTCCCCCTCTCTCTATATATATAGAATTTTGCATATGTATATGTATTACTTATATATATAATCTTCCGTGGGTATGAATTAACCTTTCATTTTTCTGTTAAAAATATTTAAGGCATTTAAAACAGATTTTGTACTATTAGGCCAAGAAGTTTAGGCCAAACTGATGAAGCTATAGCTTTTATAAATTCACTCATTTACTGTGGAGAGTGTAGATTAAGGCTTGATATTCTGAGAGGTAAGGTCTTAAAAGTGCTCTATTGTGATTCTCCATAAGCAAGAATGACTTTCGCATTGACACTAAATGTGATTTTCTGTCCTTAGGCCAAGCTGGTTGGCAGATTGCTTTTATGTAATTCCTGTGAAGCTGGCAGGAGGTGACTCATATACATAAATGCCTTTTTCAATCAGGAAGAAGGTGTCAGAGGGCGGGTGGGTGGTGTCTGAATGACTAAGTTTTCAGATGTTAGGGGCACTGAAAAAAAAAACAGTTAAAATGAGGGTTTCTAGGGAGATGCACACGTGAGAATCTCAGGATCATGTCAATGAATCAAAGGAAAACTTTGAAAGGATCCTACTACATTATTGAATCTTAGTGCTCATTTCATAACACTATGCAAAGAGAAATTCCCAAAACCGCTTGTAAGTTAAAAACAGCCCAGAGTTTAAACAAGTTATAGGAATGAGACTTGCTTGCAAGGTGATAAATTAGAATATTAAGTACATTGTATGAAAGGGACAGAGGAGTTATGGGTATGAGAAAGTTATGAGGAAGTTACAGAATCTTTTAGAAATCAACACAGTGGAGGAGTGAGGTATGTCCCTGAGAAAATAAAGTGCCTATCACATTTAAGTAAAACAATGAAACTTCCCTACAAATGGTAGGTATGAAACAGAATAAAAATGTCTTACTGAAATCCTTGAACTGATGTCAGATAAATGCGAAGTAACAGTAAGGCCAAGTATCTAGGTTCATAGTTCATAATAGCCAATGTTCTCAGTATATGTCCAGTGGATCAGTTAAAGGCCAATATGGTAACTGAATTCCTAGAGAAGACTGACCAGGTTGACAAAGTGAAATTCTTCATTTCATGGCTTTGTGTTCTGATTTTCTCATGAAACTATTCTACATATCTGGGGTTTTTTCCCCTTAAAATTTTAAAAGGGTCAGAGCAAAACACAAAAACGAAAAACAAAGAGTGGAGCATATATGAAATTGTTAATAATAACCAAGGTGATCCACATGAGCAGGGAGCCTGGACTCAACAATGTTACCAACAAAAGATTGCAACAGCTTTTCACTCACTATTACTCTGCATACTGTGTTGGGCCATTGGCTTTCCCTACACTATGGAATCAATTTATTATTTTCAGAGACTCCATGCTTACTTTCTTTTTTTTTTTTTTTTAAGATTTTATTTATTTGACAGAGAGAAACACAGCCAGAGAGAGAACAC
>PITA01013195.1:0-17554 GCA_004023965.1 Spilogale gracilis
AGGAGGAGGAGGAGGAGGAGGAGGAGGAGGAGAAGGAGAAGGAAAAAGAGAAGGAGAAGACCACCACATGTTAACATGTGGTAACTGGTAGGATACCCAAAGCCTTACTCAAACGGAACTTTGTAGGTCTAAATGTATTTGTGATATTATGATATAATTAGACAAATATTTTACTCTTTGTCCCTGGTTCTTGGCACAAAGCTCCTAAAATTCTTGGAATTTCCTGAGTGATAGGGTTAAGGAGAGCAGCTTTTATTATTCATTTTCAGCTCCTTTCAACTATATCTGAGTTTAGGCAAAGAAGGTTATTCTTGGCGGGCCCTTGCTTAGCTTTGGGGCGGGGCGGGGAGGGGGGAGTATGGGGGAGGGCTTGTTGTCAGAGGAACCAGTTACATGATGAGAGGGTTGGAACTTTCAGCTCCACCCCTAGCGGGGTTCCAAAGCTTCTGAGCTGGTGAACACATGGAGGTTTTGGGAGGACAGCATGCCTAAAGAAGGCATGGAGGTTTCTAGGCCCTTTGCACATACCTTGTCTTATCCATGTCTCCCATTCGGCTGTTCCTGAGTTGTATTCCTTTATAAAAAAATCAGTCATATTAAGTAAAATGATTCTCAGAGTTCCATGAGCCATTCTAACCAATTATATGAGGCAGGAGTCATGGGAACTCCCCCAGATTGACAGCTAGTAAGTCAGAAGTATAGTTGCCCAGACTTGGGACCGACAGCTGGAGTGGGGGCCACCTTGTAGTCTGTGGGGTCTGTGCCAACTTTGAGTACTTAGTGTCAGAATTGAACTAAATTGTAGTCCACTTGTAGGTGTCCAGAAAGCAGAAGAATTGGTTGATATGAAAAAGAACTCCACACATTTGGCATCAGGAACG
This sequence comes from Spilogale gracilis, assembly GCA_004023965.1. NCBI lineage: Eukaryota > Metazoa > Chordata > Mammalia > Carnivora > Mephitidae > Spilogale > Spilogale gracilis. The sequence goes on from PITA01013195.1 coordinate 882, forward strand.
TTCTGTGGTTAGAAACAGATCAAAATAGTAGTACTTAGGCTTTTTCTTTCTTTTTTTTTGTTTTGTTTTTAAATACAACTGAAGTTGGTACTCGACTGAAAATTTTTAAAAGTTTAAAAAAAAAAAAACGAAAGAGATTTTTTTTTAAAAAAAGGAAAATTTAAGGGCACCTGGGTGGCTTGGTTAAGCGGCTGCCTTTGGCTCAGTTCATGATCCTGGAGTTCCGGGATCGAGCTCCGAATCCGGCTCCCTGCTCCCCAGGAAGCCTGCTTCTCCTTCTCTCACTCCCCCTGCTTGTGTTCCCTCTCTAACTGTATTTCTCTGTCAAATAAATAAATAAAATCTTTTTTTTTAATTTTGAAAAGGAAAATTTAGAAATCCAAGCAGAAAATAATGGTGGTCTATTGATTGCAAAATGCTCACAATTGTTCACCCTTACCTGAATCTACACCTTTTGCAATGGGACTTTGCAACTCCTCTCAAGACAAAGGTGAATCAATTCCCCCAACACCAGCTGGGCCTCTGGACTTAACTGTAGTCAATAAACTGCAGCAGAAGTAGCAGCTGCCATGACAGAGGGAAAGAGTCCTTACAGCAGATTATAGATTCTGAGCTGAAACAGGATTTCTGTCTACATTTCACTAGGAAAGCCATCATACGGCCATATGTAACTCCAAGGGGCAGAGCAGTAAAACCCTACTATGTGGCCAGAAGGAAAACCAGACATTTTTCACAAATTACATATAAGGTTTATTATAATCTGACAACATCTTACCTGTTCCTTTGTTAAATAATTTTTACTCTCTCTGGTAGAGCAAGGCACTTGATTGCTTGTTCCTGCTGTATCTCTCGCTCTTAGGACGTTCTTTGCCTCAAGGGAGGTTTTTTAAAAATAAATTATTATGTCACGCAAGATTATTTGATAATGAATTTGAAAACCTTACTACTGTGGAAAGTTTTTGGAGAGGATACTTTGAACCATAAATTACCTCAGAAGTAGAATATCTGAAGAGAGTGGGCAGTTATGGAAGCATAAATACTTTAAAATGACCTCCAAAAACTCTTAAGGAATCAGTGATTTTTTTTTTTTAGCTAATGAATTCTTTCAAAATTCTAAGGAAGAACCAATTATAGAGCTATATACATTTTATTCTGATTACTTAAAAAGCTAGAAATACATTTGTGAATCAGGCATAAACCTTTTACCATGACCTGACAAAAAGTAATATCAGTAAATAAATAAAATATGAGCAAATCAAATTCAGCACTGCATTATTAAAATTATTCTGCTAAGTGGAATTTTTTCTTCGATGGTTGGATATTAGGAATCGATTAATAATTAAATATACTTTGTATTGTACATGTGATCACCCCAGTCAAAAGTAATGTTTATCTTGGGGGTGCCTGGGTGGCTCAGTTGGTTAAGCGACTACCTTCAGCTCAGGTCATGATCCTGGAGACCCGGGATTGAGTCCCACATCAGGCTCCCTGCTCGGCGGGAAGCCTGCTTCTCCCTCTCTCACTCCCCCTGCTTGTGTTCCCTCCCTGGCTGTGTTTCTCTCTGTCAAATAAATAAAATCTTAAAAAAAAAAAAAAGTAATGTTTATCTCAATATCAATAATCAAGATTCCTATTCCAAATCAAACCACCAGCCAACACGCTACTCAGCAATGAGAGTAGACACAGCCCCATTTAAAACCAGAGGATGGGGAAAACAAAAAAATGCAAAACACAGTCACCATTATTTTATATTTTCTGGAAAAAAAATTTTTAAGGTTCATAGAGAGAGAGAGAGAGAGAGAGAGAGAGAGAGAGCATGAGCAGGAGAGGCAGAGGGAGAGAGAGAGAGAATCCCAAGCTGACGCCTCACTGAGAGTGGAGCCCAATGCGGAGCTCAATTCCAAGACCCTGAGATCATGGACCTGAGTCAAAACCAAGAGTTGGATGCTTAGCCGGCTGAGCCACCCAGGCAAACCCATTTTCTGAACATTTTAACTAAGATAATCCAATATTAAATGGAACTAAGAAATTGAAAAGACAAAAATTACCATTATTTATCTTACTATGGTTGTCTATTTAGAAAATTCAATGAAGAAATTGCAAACTGTAAGTATTATTAAAAGTTTAGTGAAGGGGGTGCCTGGGTGGCTCAGTGGATTAAAGCCTCTGCCTTCAGTTCAGGGTCCTGAGATCGAGGCCCGCATGGGGCTCTCTGCTCAGCAGGGAGCCTGCTTCCTCCTCTCTCTCTGCCTGCCTCTCTGCCTACTTGTGATCTCTCTGTCAAATAAATAAATAAAATCTTAAAAAAAAAAAAAAGTTTCGTGAAAGAACTACAAATGAAACGACTGCCCTGGAGTGTGATAACTTTCCAGGATTCACAGCAAACAATGTTCACAGCAAAGGAAACAAATCTCTGGGGAGCATTTTTCACAAGTGGAATTATTACAATTTTGCTATTGAAGGAAAAAGAAAAATGTTTAGAATTATTGTTATGTGAAGAGAGTAGATTATGTTACAATATGATACCACTTTTGTAAAATATACATATAAATATTTGTGTTTTAAAAGGATACACGTAGGGGTGCCTGGGTGGCTCAACAGGTTAAGCATCAGACTATTAATTTCTGCTCAGGTCTTGATCTCAGGGTCGTGGGATGGAGTCCTGAGTCGGGCTCCACGCTCAGTGTGGAGTCTGCTTGTTCCTCTTCCTCTGTCCCCCAACTCATGCTCTCACTCACTCTCTCTCTAAAATAAATATATAAATAAAATGTTTAAAAAATAAAAGGATACACATAAAAATACTAACACGCAGTATTCCACACAAAACACATAAAAATATTTCTGGCAGACTAGAATGATAGACATATAAATATTAATACAAAGGATCCCTAGGTCAGAGAATTAAAAATAAATTTGAGTGTTTTCTCTGTACTTCCCAGCATTTTCTGATATTTCTGCTGCTTTTTAAATAAAATAATATTTAAAGAAAATTCAAAGAATATATATTTGAGGAGAATATCTCATTAACAAATGCAAAATATGAAATATCAAAAAAGCAAAATACAAAATATCTAGAAACAATTTTAGTAAGATACCTATAACTCCTCTAAACCTGAATCACATGTATAATCCTGGTGAGAATATATAATAGTACAGTCATTCTGGAAGAGCATGTGGCAGTTTCTTAAAAAGCTAAAATGCAAATACCATGGGGTACCTGGGTGGCTCAGTCGGTTAAGCCTCTGCCTTTGGCTCAGGGTCCTGGGATCAAGCCCCACATCAGGCTCCTTACTCAGCGAGGCACCTGCTTTTCCCTCTTCCGCTCCTCTCTCTCTCTCTGTGTGTAATAAATAATAAAATAAAATCTTAAAAAAATAATATGCAAATACCATATAACTTTATGTTTACACTCCTAAATATCTGACCCAGAGAAATAAAAATTTATGTTCACACAAAAACCTGTACAGAAATGTTTACAACCAATTCCAATTCCAAAGTTTCCATGCTATATGATTCCACTTAGGTAACATTCTTAAAATGACAAAATTATAGAAATGAAAGAGAGATGAGTGGTTTCTAGGTTAGGGAGAGTAGAGGCAGCAGGAGGTAAGTGGGGGTGGCTATAAAAAGGTAAAATGACCGATCCTTTTGGTGATGGAAATATTCGGTATTTGATGGTATTGGATATCCGCATCAGGCTATTGTGATACCATGCTATAGTTTTGCAAGATGTTATCATTTGTGGAAACTGGGTAAAGGGTAGATGGGATTTCTCTATATTCATTCTTACAATTACACAAAAATCTATAATTATCTCAAAATTGAAGTTCAATTTAAAAAAAGATTAAATAATGGCAAGCAAAGGCAATTGCCAACTTGGATTGGATGGAATGGAAAGTAGCTCTAAAGGATTGTTTGGAGGTACAATTGACAGAAATTTATATATGGGTTTGTATTGGATAATATTTGTTGTATACAGTACATTTTTGAGTGTGAGAATAGCATTGTGGTTACATAAGAGACTGTATAATTGTCCTCATTCTTAGTATACTTAATAATTTAGGGATAACATAACAGTGTCTGTGCCTACTTTCAATTAAAAAGAAAAACAACTCTCCAATTTGGAGAGCAGAGAGGGAGGGAAGAAGAGGGTGAGTGAGCATCAACATGGAACATTTCTGAAAGATAAGCAAATAGACAGGATACTCTAAAGAGCAGTGATAAGGAAAACAGGCCTCAATAATCAATAGTTATGAACTTGGCCCATACTAGGAATCCTTAATGTTTTACTTGCCTAGACAAACAGTGATTCCTTCCATTGTCTTAGATAAATGCCGTAAGTTTCTTATAAGCCTTCCATATTCATATTTTACTGAGAAGATACTCTAATCTTTTTCAAATGTGTGTTATCAATACCTTTAAATCGCCATTTTTAAGTTTGCCAATTTATGGCTCCAAAGTCCACCTCCCTGTCAGGATGTGCAAGTGTCTCATCTTCCACACTGGAATATCAGCAAAAAACACAAGCAATTCTTAGAGGTGGCTAGAGATGGCACTCATATCAAAAGTGTTGTGACCTCAATGAATGCAGGGATCCTGGTTGAGTGACCCTGAACCCCTAGGTCACACTCCTCTCCTTCCCAAATGTATGTTATATAAATAGTAATACCTGGTTTTCAAATGTTAGGTTGGTCATATATATATATATATATATCACAATAGTTACTTGAAGAAAGTGATATATATATATATCACAATAGTTACTTGAAGAAAGTAGAACTGAGTTTCAAAAATATAAGGGGGAAAATTGCCTTTTAGTTTTTACCTTTCTGTAGCATTGATGTGGGAAACAAAGGCAGAAGAAAAATTATTTAATTTTCTTACTACTTACAGCCCATTGACAAGTCCTTGAAACAGGCAGAGTGACATTCCTCCAGGGGCTCAACTGCCTCAACAGTTGACACTTTTGCTAAAGGCAAAAGGCAGTCCTAGCCGGACCCTCACAACCCCAGGATCCTCTGGAAACTTTCTTTATCTCCACACACCCCAAGATACATGTTGGCAATCATCCCCCAAGCATATGACCCACCAATATACATCTGAGCGGTCTCATGACTCAGGTTTTATTAGATAGTAATAAGTGACCCTTTCCCAACAATACCTAACCTCTTCAAGGTCCTGGAAACCTTCCTTTCAAATTCCTTAGAAGTTACACTGTCCCTAATTCCCTTCCTACTTGAAATTATATAATGGGATACTCTCATGATCCCAGTGCAGCTCTTTCTGCCCACAGGCCCATCCCCGTGTCTTAATAAAACCACCTTTTTGCACCAAATATGTCTCAAGAATTCTTTCTTGGCCATTGGCTTCAAACCCTAGCGTTTTTTTCTACATCAGCATGACTGTTACCTTGTATGTGAATTGTAATTCTTTTTTAAAAAAATATTTTATTTATTTATTTGACAGAGAGATCACAAGTAGGCAGAGAGACAGGCAGAGAGAGAGGGGGAAGCAGGCTCCCCTCTGAGCAGAGAGCCCAATGTGGGACTTGATCCCAGGACCCTGAGGTCATGACCTGAGCCGAAGGCAGAGGCTTAACCCTCTGAACCACCCAAGCACACCATGAATTTTAATTCTTTTTTATGTTACTGGGGTGTGTCTGGGGAGGGGTGGGCAGGGAGAGGTGTTCATTTGTTTTTTAAAATAATAGTCAATCCTAGAATCCTAGGGAAAATGAACAAAATACACACTAAGACCCAGATGGAAAATCAATTGACAATATTTCTGTAAAGACATTTGTAACAGAAGTAATAAATATTCATAGCCTTTGACCTACCAATTTCCACTGAAGGCCATCCATCTTCAAAGCATTATGTAAAATATGGCAAAGATTCATGCACAAAAGTTCACTGACACATTCTAAAAGCAATATAGTATAAATAGCCTTGAGGAATAGTTAACTTACTCTAGGCATAGCCATACACAGGAAACTGTACATTATTTAACGTTATTTTGAGGCATTTTAATTACATAGGAAATGCTTGATACAAGAAGTGAAATAAATATCAACTATTTTAAGAACAACGGAACTAAAGCTGATGAATCATTCTAGATTCCAGTTTTGTTCCAATTTCTAATACTTTATTTCCTCTCTGGAATATGATATTTGGCATTTTCCCAATTTAGTTCTGAGGGATTTCCCATCAGAAAACCTGCCTCTCTGGTCATATCTAACATGCTCTCTTGTTAATTGATCTCTGGCATTGACTGTTTATGTTTCTAGTTCACTGATGCAGAAAACAGAATATGTAAATGACCTTTAGTAAATGCCTTAAGAAAAATTTACCATCACCACAACCCTCAAAAAAATTTGGATATCCTCTAGTGTGCATATGTCAAATCTTCAAAGATTACTGTTAATTTACCATAATTATTAGAATTCTGGATTCCCCTATAGAATCTCCTTCGGGAAAAAAATAGAGTAATAGTTGTTATTCAACACCAAAATTACTTTGTTACAAGGAAGTGGTCAGTCTTATTATTCATTAATGCAATGTTCTACTTAGAAAGTCCAGAAAGAAATCTGCTCTGTTTTGGCAGAAATTGGGCTGAAACTATGACATTTTGGTGGATGAAATGCTGAAAGTTTAATTTGAAATTGAAAATTATTTTGTTTGTAACAATCATGAGGTATTAATAATAGCACTATATGAAAAAGGCAAACGTGGGCAAAGGCTTCAGAAACCTGGAATATGTCCTGCTTTGATTAAAAAAACTAAAGAGAGTGACAGCATTAACAAAACACAGGCACACACATTTTCTCTTTATTCCCTTTTAGTAAAACAGCTTTTAATTTGCTTTTTATCATTTTAATTTTATCATTGTAATAAACCTCATTATAGGCTGTTCCCAATCTATTTAAAAAAACTGTATATTCTCCCCAAAGCATTTTTATTTAGTTGTTTAGAACCAAATACATGTTTCCTATTAAAAACAATGTTATAAATTGGGACTAGTTCTTCAGTCTGCCCCACAAAATACTATTTGACTCATACTGTATCTGAAATATGTTTGCAGTAAAAACATACAATTACTGAAAATAATTCTGTTGCATAAAAGACATCATTTCAACTACACTGTGGGCAATTCAAAGAAACTAATCATTACTTATTTAATTGCCTTTTGGTAAAATTATATTATAAATTCTACTCGGGAACCCTGGAAATTTTTCTCTTCTTCCCACTGAGCAAGCTCAAGGCACAGATATCTGCCACTGTTCTCTTTCAGACCCTCTCTCCACACCTAGCATCTAGTAGAACATACACAAATCAGGCTTTTGAACTCAGAAACTTCCTAAATGATAAGCCTCCATGTATTCCAAATTATGGATAAACCAAAAGCTTGTACATTTGTGATGTTGTATTACAGTGCTATGATTACAGTGTTCTAGAAGCGTCCTAATATCCTAAGAGGTTCAACATTATCCCATTCAAAAAATTAACCATCAAACATGCACAAATCTGACTGAACAATTTATTCCATTTGTAAACATTGAAAAGAAGCAGAGTTGAGTAGGAACATTATAATTTTAAAGTATAATTTTCAAAAAATTCCATACCAGACTACCAAGTAAATATAGAATGAACAGATGTCTAAGATTTTATCCAAATGATTAACAAGGGAATTGTTAAGATGACAAAGCTGATTCAAAGAAGAATTGGAGAAGAGATTTGACCAGATAGGTCGGTCAAAGGAATGCTGAAAGGAGTTTATGGGGTTCCTAGATAAAACATTGGTTAATATTGTATTGTGTATTAACCTCTGGGGTTGTCTTTTCTTAACAGGACAGAAATCTGTAAGTTACCACGGAACTTCAGTGTCTGGTTTCTAATCAAATAATAATAAATAGTAAAATCAAACATATGTGAATTCTCAGATACCAATAATTAAAGAATTATCAGGCAAAGGTGTTAAAAAATGACACTGAAAGGATACTAGCCTTCCTTTTGCTTTATTTCAAGTTTTGGATGATTTTTCTTGAATTTTTAAAAATGTATCCAAAGAGAATGTGCCAAGAGAAGTCATACAGTATCATTTTACCCTAACTAATTACCCTGACTCTTTGCTCTGTCGATTCAAAAACTGGATTTTTCTTACCCAGCATGCCACTACATTAACACAGCTCATGGGAAACAAATACAGACAAAAGCAATTCATTACATTAAAAATACAACTCACAAATATATCAGATACTCACTTCCTCTAGTGGTACATTCTTTCTCTCAAGGAAAGCCATAAATTGAGTCAACATGTGATCTCAACCTTGCTTGATGAACAGTGAACAAGAAATAAACCAGTCCCAATTGGACATCTACCCACCAACTCTCATTCTCCCAAATGAAAAAACAAAAGAGATCCCCTCCTTTCTCCAGAAGCAGGAAAAATGAGTGTACCCACAAAATTCTAGGTTCTTGACTAGGATTTGGGAAGAAAGTGGAGAAGGACAAGTTATCTTTAAATTCTTGCTAGGAAATAGCCTTTACCAAAGAAAACTCTGCCCTAGACAATTTATTTAAGGTTTATTTCTTTTTCTTAGTAATTTCTACGCCCAATGTGGGGCTTGAACCCCAAACCCCAAGATCAATAGTCGCACACTCCTCCGAATGAGTCAGCCAGACCCACTGGCCACAGACAATTTTGGGAACTTCTATAAACAGCAAAGCAGATTCAAAACTGAATTTCTGTCTCGTAGTGGCTCAGTGTCTGCTTTCAACCTAGACAGGAAACTGAGCCAAGTGCATAGCCCTAAAGATTGTTATAACTTTCTGAAGTAACCCACCTCCCACCCCGAGCCTTCCAATACACATCTACCTGTACACACACCTCCCTCCTCTTCCCTTTGAGCTCCCTATCCCTCCTCATTACCTACTCCCATGCCTGCTGTGATTTTGGTGGAATGGAGAGTGGGGGGCACGCAGGGAGGGAGAAATGATGAGGGCTGTCCTGAAAGTTACTATACTCGATGTATGTTCTAAGGTCAGAATCTTCTATTGGATAACATTCCTTCATGCACTCCTCTGGCTTTGCTTGGCCCCTATTAGCAATTGCTTCTACAACTCAAAGATTACGGACATCAGGCCATTTCAAAAATGCCTGCCTTTGAAAACAGACAGCCAGGGGGAGAGTTTGATCCAGGGCACCTCCTCCCCAAAACAGAATGTAGATGGGAAATGCCATATTGCCTCTCTGACCTTTTTCTAGGTTCCATCACTTCCAATTCCTCTTCTGATTGGCTCATTCTTTCTTGATCTGTACTTTTATCAAATATTGACATACCTATTTTCTTGCTCTTCCTGCTCTGGGCATGAGAAAGAATCTGACTCCAAGGTGCTTTTGTCCACACTACAGATATCAGATTGCATATCTTCCCTAAATACAGTCTCCCTAGGTGATAACATTCAGGTGATTCTAAACACTGTTTACATGGCTGTTACTCACATATTTACAGCTCAGGTCTGATCTCTCCCTTAAGGGTCAGAGGCCTTACTTCCCCTGGTTATTAAAGATGTCTAATTGTATACTAGTAGGCATTTCAAGCCTGGAAATATAGAACTCCTGATTCTTTCTTCTCCCAGCCTGGTCCTCTTTCATTCTTCTCCATCTACTCATTTGCTCAACAAAAATATCAGAGTCCTGGGGCACCTGGGTGGCTCAGTCAGTTAAGCGTCTGCCTTTGACTCAGGTCAAGATCCTGGGATTTTGGCTCATCAGGGAGTCTGCTTCTCCCTCTCCCATTGCCCTCCCCGCACTCGTGCTCTCTCTCTCAAATAAATAAATAAAATCTTATATATATATATATAAAACAGTCTCTTATTATCACCAGCTCAGACTCAATCAGCAAGTCCTATGACATGGGGCTTGCCCTCCAAAAATGCATCCAGAATTTGCCCACTTCTAATCACATCCATTGCTACCCAGCAGTTCAAGTCACCATCTTTCCTGGAGCACTGCAATCTTCATTGTTGCTTTGCCCTTGCTTCCATCCTTGTCCTTACTCTTCACACAGCAGCCAGTCATTCCCATGCATGACTTCGCACGTCTTCTCTCCTTATAAATATCCTTTGCATGGATTACAAGACCTTGGATGGTTTAGCCCTTGCCTGCCCTTCTGTTTCCATCTCTTAAAACTCTTTACCTTAGTCTTCATTTTTTTCCCCTCTCACATGTCCCTTAAAAGTGATTTTTAAACCGTGTTACCATTACCCTATAATACCTCCCCTTAAAGGTGAACATGAGCCACCTTTGCAGAAGTGGGTGAAAATCTTTCGTGTATCTCCTGCAAAGTGCCTGTTACATTCCTTTGACGTTTGCTTCCAGTTAACAGGGAATTCAAAATAGCTTTCTCGTGAGAGTGACCGAAAAGAGGATGGTGTCATTGGAAGCAGTTTCAAAGAAATACTTAGTATACGGGTTTGACTCCCTAGGACTCATTAAAGAAGGACCAGGTGATAACAGAGGGTTCTAAGTACTGTGGAAACTTCTTGGCAAGAAGGGTGGAGTTGGGGAGGGATTTAAGAATTCCCGAAGGCCAAGTGAACTAACCCAGTTGGAGTTTTTCCCTGCTTGGATAGGGAAGCTATAAAAACGCACCACCCACCCACACAGCCACCCACACCCACACACACCAGTTCAGGACTGCAGTGTCAGGAATTCCCAGAAGGGATACCTATCCCAGAGCCACAAAAGCCCAGCTAGAGTGCGCAGGGTTGACAGCGGGACCTGCTCTGCGCCTGCGCCGAAGCCTGCAGGCCGGTGGAGGACCGCCGCCAGGGGGCACCCGGGCCCGGCTCGGCCGCTCTGTCTCCGCCCCCGCTGGATCCACGCCCCTCGCTGCCCCGCGAGAGCGCAGAAGGCGGAAGTAGGGGCGTCAGCGGTTGGGGCTCGGGCTCCGGGCAGCCCGGGGTCGCAGCTGAAGCAGCCTTCGGGTAGGGAAACTGGCGTCTAGGCCTCCTCAACTCGGAGTGAGCAACCTTGGCGGAGCCGAGTCGTGCTGCCGGCGGGAGTCGGCAGCCCAGCGGACGAGAGCGGTGAGTCCTCTTCGGACGTTTCCTCCCGGCGGCCGCGGCCTCATCCCCGAGGTAGGGGACACCGCCCCCTCCTCTCCGGTTTCTCACAGGTTGGGGTCGCCGCCCCCTGTCCACTCGCTTCCCTGAGATTGGGGAGGCCGCTCTCTGTCTCCTTGCTTCCCAGAGCCTGGGGACGCCGCCCCCTCTCCCTTCATCTCTGCTCCCCCAGCCTGCGGGGACCTCCTCCCTTCGCCTCACTCCATCCGCCGGCGGGAATCCCTCGTCCCCTTCCTTAGCCCTAACTCGGTTCGCCCCGCGTATTCCCTTTTCCAGAAAAGGAAATTGCCTCCTGGATTTTCTCGTCCCTCGGAGCTGTTACCAACTTTTAAAAAAAGGGAAAAATAAATAAATAAAACCAAAACCCAAACCTTTTAAGTTCCCATCGCTCTCTGTCACTGTCATGGGAAAGCTATTTTTGGGTTCCCTGTTGAACTCGATAGAGGTCCCGGGCAGCAAGTTAAAAAAAAATGTTCAGATGACATGAATGTTTCCTCCCCCGCCCCTGCATTCGGTAGTTGTAGAGATTGTTCCAGACGCTGGCTTGATAAAACTGTTCCTAGTATTTGGCTTTAGGGGAACTCCAGTTGAGAGTTAGGACTGTCTTGAATGTGAACAGAAAGCACCTAAAGTATTAGCACTTTGAACGTATAGTATTTATGTTTCTCTGTTTCACGGGAGAACAGGTTACTAATGTCTTGCTACACGGGTAGAAATGAGAAAAACTGGTAAATGTCTTAAGTGTGTTAGCCTTGTGAACCCAACCGCTGCCATGTTATCCACTCTTCTATGATTAAGGGGAAGGTAAAGGGGTTTTTCTGATTTTGAGGTTGGGGTGGGCTAAGGACAGTGTGGCCTTTTTGTGACTCAAGGAAGGAATGTGTTTCATTGAGGCCCTTGTTGCCCATGTGACCAGCAGAGTTTCAACCTGCATGTGCTATATACCTCTCAGTATTTCAGAATTGTAAAGGCCAGACCTTTTGCATGGTAAGTTGGGATATGTGATGCTGATATAGTTTTGGCTCGTTCAGTTTTAAGAAGTTGTTCAAATCCTTGCCTCTAGGAGGAAAACAAATAGTGCCTAGGAAGGGGAATGCCTCTTGAATTTGTATTCAAAATTAAGATTCAACAATTGACTGCTGTTTTGCTGCACTTCTTGGCCATTGCAGCACATTAACAAGTCTTTGCATTTCAGGAGTAGATTTTAAAGAGTTGGTGATTAGTTGTTTCTAAAGTTAGAAGAAGAATAAAGGTACTTTCTCAGTAGTTTGTTTTATATCATTTTACTTTATAGGATTTCTGTGTTTTCCCATGAATGATTTGCATTAACTTAAAATTAGTTGATTCAAGATGTACCTTGTTGATTTCTTTAGTTTAGGACCTTTCTGTCATTAGCATCTGTTGATCTTAGAAGAGCACATTTTTATGCATCACCATACTCCCTCCTTCCCTAAGACATTTAATGGTGTACTCTTTGGATTATAATACATACCCCATACTAAAACATGGAATTTAAGCCATGATACATGACACGCCATGATTTATGACAATATTTATTCATTTTGCAGTCATTAAATGTCATCAGTGGTTGCATCCCACAATATTTAATTAAGGTTGTTGTGCTTTATCAAAGTTCGAAAATAAAGAAGTAAAAGCCAGTGAATCTCTGAAGTAGTAATTGGTAAAACTTTATTGTACATTCCAAAAAACTTTTTGCAAACCAGGAACAGTTGAACCAAAACATGGACTGAGGCTCAGGGAATAGATATTGTTATAAAGCAGCCTACATAGTCTGTCTGTTCTTCACACTGATTGGGTTTACTATGAGAATTTTTTTTAAATGATAAGGAATTGGTCAGTAGTTACTTTGTATCAACCTTGGGGAACACTTCAGGTTTTGCCTATGGCTTCCAGCAAGTTACTTAACCCTTTCATGCTTCACAGGTTCCACTTTGATAAAAATGGGGACAATAAAATTGTTAAATAAAATTGCTGCATAGAACTGCACATAATAATAACTCATTCTTCCAGATGCAGTTCTAAGTGCTTTGCACATGTTAACACATTTAACCCTCAGTAATTCTGAGGTGTGTTTCATCATTATTTCTATTTATACATGAGGAAACTGAAGCATAAAAGGTTACCTAACTCATCTGGGTCTTACACCAAATAATGGAGAAAAGAATTAAACCCCTGTCATCAAATTCCAGCATCTAAGCTTTCACATACTGCCTCTCCAGCCAGAACAGTGCCTCTTCCTTTGTACATCTTTTTGAGAAAGTATGGAAGTAAAAGATAACAGTTTTATTGTCTTAACCCACTGTTTGGCTTAGTGGCAGCCAGAATTTTCGTATGAAAATGAGACAGGCAGGGGGATAGATGTCTACCATATTGAGTAGAGGTTCACATTCTGTTTCTAGAACTATATCTGGCACACATTAGCAATTTTCTTCAGGTGTAATATCTGCAACAGAGACTTGGTTAAATAGGCTGTGAACTGCTTTTAGACATTAGCTTCTAATTCATAGATAGCATAATGGTTTAGAATTTGAAGGCGTCCCACCTACCCATGAAAGCAATAGTTTTCCATAGGCCAATGAAACCTCACGTGTTTTTCCAATCATTAATAATGAGACATAGTCACTTGACCTGACTGAAGACAAAAGGACATACACATATATATTTTCAATTCCATTCTTTCTACATAATAGAGATCCCCACACTGAACATTTTGAAGTACTTGTTAGAATTTTAAATCTAGAAGAAGAAACCAAGAGCCAAATTGTTAGGTTGCCCAAAATCACACATCTAGTAGTTGCACGTGATCCACCTGATTCCTTGTGCACTGCTTACTGGTCATACTCTGCTCTTCACCTTACGATACTTGAAGGAACTTCAGTAGCATAATGCAATTCTTTAGCAGATGCTTAATGAACACCTAATATATGAAAGATCTGTGCTAAGTACTGATAGGAAAATTCTTGACTTCAGTCACAGGAAACAGACATATAAGCAGGTAATTATGATAAAACTAACTGTTAGAGTTGAGGTGCTTTTCTTCTCTTAATCTTATACTCTCCCTCTCCTAGATCATGAACTCCACTGCTCAAAAAATCTTAGCCATGAAGCAAAGTTTAAAGAACTGTAAGTTTTCTGTAAATAAATTAACAAATAACAAGTGACTTGCCTAGATAAGCTGTGACATGTATGTGTGTGTATGTATGTGTGCGTTAAGGCATTTTTTTTCCTCACTACTTCTACAGAGCTGTTGATAATCACGTTACTATGAGTCTGCTAAACTGTGAAAACAGCTGTGGATCCAGCCAGTCTGAAAGTGACTGCTGTGCCGCCATGACCAGCTCCTGTGGCACTGCCGCGAAAGATGACAGTGTGAGTGGAACAGCCAGCACGGGGAATCTCTCCAGCTCTTTTATGGAAGAGATCCAGGGGTATGATGTGGAGTTTGACCCACCCCTGGAAAGCAAGTATGAATGCCCCATCTGTTTGATGGCATTACGGGAAGCAGTGCAAACACCATGTGGCCACAGGTTCTGCAAAGCTTGCATCATCAAATCAATAAGGTACGTGAGCAGGGTGCTCGGGGGGGCACATTCTGTTAAACATCCAACTCTTGGTTTCAGCTCAGGTGGTGATCTCAGGGTCATGAGATTGAGCCCCGAATCAGGGTCTGCACTCAGCTCAAAGTCTGCTTAAGACTCTCTCTAACTCTCCCCACTGCATGCACATGTTCTCTCTCTCTCTCTCTCTGTCTCTCTCTCAAATAATAAATAACTCTTGAAAAAAAATAAGGTACGTGAGCATAAGAACTGTATGCAATAACAACCAAATACAGAGAACATGATTACATAGAACACAGGACCTCCGGAGAGTAGTCTTATACATTAAAAATTACTTCAGGAAAAGCACACTGGACAGAAAATTGAGAAATTTAGATTCTTCTTCGTTTTTGCTGTGGTATGAAAGGGAACTACTGTTCTGTCCTCTCCTGACCCTCAGATAAGTAAATAGGTAAATTAGCTATTTCTACTTAAAAGTGGTTCTGTTGCAGACTAAGGGGTGAGTCTTTATGCTTTAAGAAAATAATATTAATGTGCCTTAGGGGCACTTGACTTGTTCAGTTGGAGGAGCATGCAACTCTTGATCTCAGGGTTATAGTATGACCCCATGTTAGATATAGAGATTATTTAAAAATAAAATTAAAAAAAAAATGTACCTTAAAGGATGATGGTATTAGAATCTGAAAATGTTAGCCATACAACGAATGCTTAAGTGATCAGTTATTCTTATTTTAGCTGTGTTAAATTCTGTTACCTGGTGTCTGTGGACATCTATAAAATAACGGGTATTTTTAAAGGAAGTATTAATTGATGGCTCTACCTTCATAATATATCCAAAATCAAATTCCTCACTTGATACCACCCTCTGATTCACCGTCAGCCTTCACAGACCTCCTGCTTTTACCCTTGCCTTCTTTCAGACTGTTTTCAGTACAACCTGGTAAAATAAGGAAGATGATATCATCGCTGCTTAGAAGATTGCAGCAGGTCATCTGAGAATATAAGCCAGGGTCCTTGTAAGGCCCTGTGTGATAGGCTCATAGTCCCTTTTCTGATCACCTCTCTACTATACTCCCCTTCCTTCTACCAGTTCATTCTGCTGTTTCTTGAACATGTCAAGCATGCTCTTATCCTGGGGAGTTGGCTTCAACTGCTCTCTCTGCTTGGAGCACACTTACTTCAGCTAATTTTTTAGCTAATACTCTTTCCTTCCTCCAGTGTGGCTCACATCTCACCTTCTCGTAGGTAACCTGGCCACCCTGTTTATACCACAGCATGACTACCTCCCTGCACACTCTCAGTCTCCTTAACCTACTTTTCTTTTTTCCTTAGCACTTTTCATCTTTTGAAATGCCATTTATTTATTTATTGTCTGCTTGTTTAACTGGAAGATAAGCTCCTTGAGAGCAGAGGTTGAGATCTCTTTTATTTCTTGATTCTTCATAATTGTCAAGAACAGTGCCTGACACACAGTTGGTGATTGCTTTAACTAAATGAGGGTTGATGGGATTTCCACAAGTGATTCAAATTCATCTCCTAAGAAATGGATACATTTTACTACAATGCAGAAATAGATGGGAATATTTTTAGGTGGGAATATTTTTAGGTGACTGAAGCATTCTATACAGAAGAAAAATAACAGAAGAAGGTGGGGGGAAATTTTATGTCAATAAATATCTAGTTATATTGGTAAAGTCATTCTTCTTTTTCTTTTTTTTTTTTTATTGTTACTAAATTTTTTTTCCCAGTGTTCCAAGATTCATTCCCCATTCCCCACACCCAGTGCTCCACGCTTTAGGTGTCCCCAGTACCCACCACCAGGCTCTCCCATCCCTCCACCCCCTCCCTCCAAGTCCCTCAGTTTGTTTCTGTGTCCAAAGTCTCTATTGTTTCGTTTCCCTCCCTAGATTACCCTAGTTCTCATTTACTTTCCTTCTCCCACTGTCCTCCAGGTTACCACTCATGCACCGCA